>JAVTVY010039425.1:0-17131 GCA_036873755.1 Hanleya hanleyi | reverse complement strand
AGAAGAAGACAGAGGTGGTTGACCTGTGATGCGCGCGCATGCGCAGATTCGGTGTGAGATGTTTCGCCGGCAGAGGTGATTGAAGCAGAACTATAGTAATATACTTTCCAGTAGAATGACGTCATCACACACATGCTTAATCGGGGAGTAGCAGAGAACAGTCATTTTTGGAATGACTTGTGGGCTGTGTTGTCTAGAACTGGATCTAGATTTGACCTTTGAGCTGTGAGATCGCAACACCGCAATAACTCGTGTACCACTCAGGGCGCGGGGAATTTCTCCGTATAAATATTAGAGAGTCGCACCGTGCACGCGTGTGCACGCGTTGACCAGGAAGGGGCATATCCAACGGGCTTTTCCCAGCTGGCATGTCAATGAAGATAAGGTCTATATCATAGAAGGAGACATCTGTGAAGCCAACTCTGCACAACCCCGAAGGACGCACGGTCCTCTGTCTGTGAAGAGTTGGACCAAATTCAAACGGGTGTTGTCCAGTGAACTTAAGGGCAACTCCATCCACTTGTGTTACGATGTATATGTCCTACGCGACTCCTTTTTTACTTAATTGGCTCGGCTGAAGGAGCGTAGGATGCATTTTATCCTCCACCCTGTCCAGTGGTCCGCTTTGGAAACTGCAGCTTTTAGAGATGACGAGCGGTCAGCAGACGAATTTGAACATGGGGTAGTACCAAGAACGACACAGAACTGAATGAAATATCAGAAAAGGAACTTCGAACCCGGCGCAAGCCATATCCGTTATAAATAAAACCCGGGTCCTTCATCAGTAGTCGCTAAAAAAGATCGGAGAAGTGTTGGACAAATTGTGTTACTGTTGCCAGACTCCGGCGGCGTATAGTTGGATGAACGCCTTCTGGCGAACTGTCCAAGCCTGGTTAAAAGGCAAAGACACTTATACCTTACATCGAGCCGCAACTTTTCCCACACAGTCAGGCCATCGTCGGCGGCATAGATGCCAACTGACAATCAGCTTTAATCTACGTGATTGCACAAAGACGGCAAGCGGCATATCTTAACCCTACTAGGCGTGCCCCCTCCCCCCCCAACTCTGCTGTATCCGGAGATGACTCGATTGGGCTTTGAAACTCTGCGTGACATAGTTTTATATGACGGTGGATCGAACTTTTGAGATTATTTGCATAACCCCCCCCCCCCCCCCCCGAGCAGAGGATCATGGGAAAACTCAAGATGGCGGCCCCGTGGAGTACCAGAAAAGTGATGTTTTCGTCAGATTTCTTCAAAATTTTCACTTTTCCGCGATGAAAAGTGGGCAAAATCTATTTTATTTCGCATCACATTAATATTTACTAATTTATCAGGCAGTTGTTGCGGAGAAATTACATAAAAAAATTGATCGAAATATCGACCCAAAAATGCCGGGTTTTTTAAATGACGTCACTGTGACGTCATCTAAGCGGCCATCTTGGATTTTTTTTGTGCATTTTCTGGTGGAGCCACTATACCACTAACGGTATAGTGTGGTAAGTTTCACCCCCTAGCTCAAGGGGTAGGAAGAATAATTGGAGGAGGAGAGGTCCCCCCAAAACCAGGCCAGATAGGGTTAACGTGCACTGATATCCTATCAAAGCAAGATGTTCAACACCGAGCGCAAACTGGTGTAATTGCAAACTGATGAAGTCACGGGATTTGTCAACAAATCTTCCCAACCGTTTCTGAAATCCCACAAGGTATTTTTCTTCCTCATCTACAACGAGCACAAGATTTTCGAATTGGCAAGGTTTTTTCGGACTTTCAAAGGTCGCATGTACAAATATTTCACCATCAGGAATATACAAGGGGGTACATCAATCCCCCCAGTCTGTCCAGTATACCAATCGCGCCTATCACCGTAGTATCCGCGGAGCCCCATCAAAATTACCAAGCGCAACCAAGCTCAAGGTCGGGCTGCCTTGTACGGTCCCAAACCCCAACGCGCATCGACGTATGCCTTCCAGCGAGGAGAGTACGTACGTTTCAACTGCAAAGACGAGCACTTTGCGATCAAACGTCATACACCCCGTCACCCGTGGGTGTATGATCTGGAAGATCTGCAAGGCGATATCTGGAAGATATGCAATTGGAAGAGGCGTTTCCGAGAAGGAATTACAGTCCGTGGTGAAATATACAGCGGACTACTTCACCGTGGAATGCATTGGAACCAATCTGAGGTAAGTCGGTGCACACTGAGAACCGGCAAGGCTGGTGGAGTTTGTTCAATTCATGGGTCATGGCATACGGATATCAAACACAGGTCCGTCAGTATTCAGTTCAATCTACCCTAAGACATCGATAAATGGCGAGTTCCAAACCAGAAAAGGACAAGAGGGTGCTGTGGTAAATTACCCCTCCTGTGTGTTTTACGATACCCATCTCTCTACTCAATATAGGACGACGAACTCTCCACCTGTAACTGCTGGTCAGGCAGAACGGCACGACACGGAGCATCAAACCGACGATCTCCAGGCACCAGCAGCACACCAGTTTGAATGCCCACTACCTGGTGGTGTTTGAAAAAACGAGACACCATTCACCCGTTGCATCTGACGAGACAAATGTAACATGAGCGCGCCAGGTTTGGATTGGAAGCCTTTGAAGATGCGATGATCAGCCAGCACTGGTATATGCCCATCGACCTGAAATAAGCCATCCCAGATCAACTCCGACTACCGATCCAGTTCGTTCATAGAAGATTGAACACGTGTACATGCAAAACGCATAAGCCTTTACGTATATGAATGTTATGAAAACAAGGTCACCGTGGCTCTCCTGGCTGGGGTGTTATGTGATGAAGGGTATAATAAAAATATAGAACATATCAGTATTGTTGATTTGCTCTCTTTCTCTTTCTATATCTGTACTGATTGCAGGGTGACATATGCACCCAGTGCACCCAGTGAAGCCACCACAGCGCAAGTATAGCCGCATTTATGCAAGCACGATGATCACGCGGACCACCATATTTTCTGAGCAGGTCCAATACGCACAGAAAAGATAAAAAAGGGTTCCCGATCTCCAACGTTTGTCGTGCACAATATTTGCTCGAGTACGGAAGCACGCACCTACATGTACGCTATGTTAATAGGGCATGGAGTGCATTACCACGTTCACACGAAGGCTGTCTCTCACACACTAAGTCGTTCCACAAATGCTCAAGTGCGCATGTGCACATTCGAACTTGCCCTTGAACACATTCAATGCGCATACACGTAACATCGGTCAACCACTCGTCTCCTTCACAATTAGATCATCGATTTGGCACCATGCACGCTACACTGAGACTCAGTATGGCCCACGGCGTTCTAAACACTTCCCTTAGCATCCGAAATTGACCTTTTCTCTACAACTCCCTGTGTTCTACACATCGAGGGCGTCACGAAGACACCACACACAACGCATTTGGACCCAAGAAGGCCCATATCTCCCCAAACACCCAGCTGGATATTAAAACATGCCTTTTCTGCTACTCCTTCAGTGCGCAGGCGTGTATCACTGGGATAAAGACGGCCAGAACCTTCGACACAACGATAGCCCATACACCTACACATGCCCACCTATATAGCCTTGAGTATAAGTGTGCAGGTAGGCGCCTAGTCCTAGGTGCATCCGACCGAGCTGCGCTTTATCTTCTACTACAGTCTTCAGGGTGCGCACCACTAGTCCCCTACCCACAATACTCTTCGGCGCATGCCTGGTTCCAGGAATCCTGTTGGTTGAAACTCAGATGTCTCTCATCCCTCTCGTTCTCAGCAAAGTGGTCCACTTCCACAGCACTCTATGGCGCATGCCTTATCTAGGTGTTTCATACGGTGAAACCCCGATGTCTCTCAATCCTCGCGTTCTCGGTAGAGCGTCCCGTTCCGATTGTGCATGCACCCTCTTAATCCCCTAACCTCAATACCCTATATCGCATAGCTGGTTCTAGGATGTATTACACTGATTCGGATAATGCCTCCCCACCACTGAAAATTATAATACGGTAGAGCGCCACAGGAAAATTGTCATTCCCTTTTTAGAAACCAAATTTATTGTACCATGCTTCTGGGCACTATCATTCCTTCAAACTGACATATGCGAATCGATGGCTCAGTTGTGGTATATGGCGACACGGGCCGTGAAGTTAACATTACCAAGCCTCAGTTTCTCTTTTTTTCAGGTGTTTGAAAATATGGTTGTTGGACATATAGATTATGTGACAAAAATCCGCGAACCCATGATTTGAACAGTTGTTTCTTAATCTCGCCTCGAGACGGAGAACAAGAATGAGAAATTATCTTAATGAAATCAACTGTCCAGATTTTACCTGGAGTGGAAAGAAATATGATATATTTTGGGCCATTTGATTTTTTTTCCAAAGATATGGAGAAAATTCCGAGGGAAGAAAAGTAGTCCCTGGTAAACAGTGCCTAACTAACTGTGTCTTGAAATAATGGTACGAGCATTTTCTTCAAGAAAATATATAGTTTTAGAGAAGTTTTCGTGCGGGTTTGGCAACTACAACTACAAAATGGCTATACCCCCGGCCTATTTCCAGCAACGAGTGGATAACTGTGGAATGCGCCTTTTATGCAATTTTTTGTGAACAGCAAAAATATATGACTTTTGGCAGGCTCTTCTGGATTTTAATTGGACATTTGCCTTACCAATCACGCTCAAACTGCCCCATTTTATACTATACACGAGTTCAGATCTTCTGAATGTCGGACAAAATGTTTAGAAATTTACAAGTGTAATATAGGACAACTCCGAATATTAAATATTATCACAATATTAAATACTGTGATAAGATGTCTATTGTTTTGTCTTAGTAATTATTGTTGAATATAATACAACATATTTCGATGTTAAACACACGAGGCAGAGTACAAATTTAACGTCACTATGACCATAATACAGTTATTTTTATTTATTTCGCACCTATCTTATATGGGTTACAAACTAGAAATTGAGACGAGCAATTACTGGGAGTACATAGTCATGGTTATTATGACGACAGTTAAGTTTTTCTCTCGAGATCGCGATTTTATATGAAAAATCCACCAAAACAGAGATGGGGTATGAGTAAAATCAAAGACCGGATATCCATCAAAAGGCTTTTAAATGACATGTGTACTATGCAAATATACCTCGTTCCAGAAGTTTGATCTCTGTATCAATCATTGTGAGCTTAGTTTGTGACTGTGGTTAACAACGCTGAGAATGATGCGATTTGTCGACGTCGGGTATTACAGACTTGTCTTCTGAATAAGAACTTGCAATCTACTACTATCTGAGTAAAATTTTCTACTGTATATGGTGAGATTCTGCTGGTAGACGACCCCGAGGCTTGCCTTCTTTACAGTGTTTGTTTTTTTGCATGGTGAAGAATGACGTACTTGGTCGACGTCGGGGTCTCACAGACTTTGCATAAGAAATTGCATTCTATTGATATTTTCTCGGTTGGGCCGTTTTTTCTATCTAACGGTGATATAGTTCATCACTTTTCATCAGATTACTAGAGGGCTGTTACTTCATTACTTTTGAATATTTGTATCTAATGCCACTATAGTTTGTGTGGGCATGTTGTTCAAGATGTCCACATGAACAACAAAAACGAAAACGCGGTAGAGATACAAATCATCACAGGGATCACATGACTTCTTGTCAGTACGCCGGCAACTTTTTTCATCGCTTTTATGTTGCGTTAGCTAGTATAGACTCGCAGATAATTGTAAACCACAATTTTTTTGTTGCAAAATACGACGTCATCATATAGGATGTAGTCCACAGTTTCGGATTGCTGTCCCCTCCCCACTGAAGGCCTGCTGTTGAGTGATTTAATCTGGAATAGACCATTAGGCCTGCACGCCAAAAAGTAAAGGCATATTTGTTTGTTCTCCACCTTCTTCCAAAAAATGAACCCAAGTTACCTTAGTCCACTACCACTATATAAACAATTATTAAATCCTGAATCAAATGTCCTACTAAGGTAAAGTTTTGTTAGATATCAAACTTTGCATCCAAGTTGCCACATGAACAGGTACAATAAAAGCGTACCTGAGATACAACACATATCACGAATCGTTTGATTCTTGGTATGTGCTTTAGAATAGGTTAACCAGAAGACTATACTTTGAAGTCATGTGGCTCTGTCAGTATGTTGGCACCTCTTCCCACTTCCCTTATATGCGTTGTAATTTGTTATCCTGTTATAAATTCATGATTTTTTTTGTTCATTATATTCCAAATCCATGCAATTGTACAATTGACTTGATATATACATGTACTATATGTTATTTAATGGGTTTAAAATAAATAAGAAGACGCCATTTTCAGTCAGAATGATCTCTCCTGTCACTGACGGCTTCTGAAGAACCTAGCCAAACAAATCTGCCTCGACCATTATCGGGCACTTTGACGAGAGATTTGATCTGCGTCGCTGTCAATCTGGAAATATCTGCCAGACCGGAAAAAGCTAACGTTTTGGGGAATTTGATGTGTTGTTGGAGCCGAATTGATTTTCCTCCATTTTCTTTACTCTGTCGCCCCCCCCCCCCCGCCTTCCAAAAAATCAACCTAATCAACGAATTATCCAAGGTAACGAGCACCTATGTCCTATCTCACCCCTGCAAGAACTCGACAAGTGTGATGTTACTTATTGTGTTTTGCGTCGATTTTATTCCCCCTGTAGATTGAACACATGCTTGTGAAACTGGACAGTGAGAAGGAGGTAGCTCGAACAGCTATAAGGGCATCGAGAATACTGAAGTGGTTTTCTAAACAACATGAGAACAAGTAGGTATATATAACCATTCCCAAATTTATCAATGAATATTAGCTCTAGCGAAGGCCTACTTGGTCTCTCGAATTACAAGCGCGTGACGTGCAGTTTTTTCTGTGATGGACGTCTGCGACCACAACTATTTTCTCACATTACAGATATTATCATAATATACGCACTCATTGCGAAAAGCAGTCTAGTGACTAAGGTGCGTCATATCTGGCCTGGGCGATTTGGGGTGTATCGCAGGGGAGGGGGGGGGGGCGGAAAGTGTCCCCCTCTATATATTTTCTCTACCACTAAGGCGAGAGCGCTAAAACTTACCACACAATATCTTGGATTCGAGCTCTACCGGAAAATGTAAAAAATCCAAGATGGCCGCCATAATGACGTCACAGTGACGTCATCTTCTCGGAAGCCATTTTTCGGCCTTTTTGGTGTCGATTTTTCGAAATTTTCATTTTTCCGATTTTTCTCTCGAAAAAAAAAATCAAATAAAATATAGAATAATTAGTTTTGTATAAATAAAATACTTGCAAGGCCTTTTAGGCAAGGAAAATGTGAAGAAATGCAGCGAAAAGATTGAAAACCACGACTTTCTCGGATACCGCATGGCCGCCATTTTGAATTTACCCATGATCCTCTGCCCGTGGGTATATGCAAATATAGGCCATAGGCTCAAAATGACCCCAATAAGATAAGCTTTAAAGTCACCAAGTTTCAGCCTCCTCGGTTTTGTTGTTTCGAAGTAGCAGAGAAAAGTTCACTAGGGAGGGGGAATCTGTTTGTTATCCGAAGATACTATATTAGTTATACGTCGCCCTTCCGGGGTAATACGGGATGAGATTTCGTTTCTCTCGCCATATTTTTCCGAGGCGCAGCCGAGGAAAAATATGGCGAGAGAAACCAAATCGAATCCCGTATTACCCCGGAAGGGCGATGTATAACGAATTTATCATATCTCAGAGCATTAAGAATCACTTTGGACTTCAAGGCCGACATAATGGAACGGACTTCGATCGGACTTGCACTAGTTTCAGAACGATCCACAGCATGCACCGGAAAAAATGAACACAAAGACAAATGTATCATTTTTACAATCCTCATCTTTAAAACGTACTAAGGGAGGAGCAAAGATAACGATAACATATACTGTAATCCGTGAACAATGAACCCGGTTTCCGTGTGAAATACCGGTGGGCTTCGGTGATAAAGAATGAACAATCTAACTTCAAATTCAGCTTCATCTCTTATGTTCTATTCTGAAAATCAGAAACGTATAAAATACTGGAACATTAAGCTTAATCTCAATTTCATATTTAATATTTAATAGCCATCGACGAGTATAATATCTAGATTATATACCTTTTGTTAATAAATACATCTTTTGTCTTTTTGTTAATAAAGACCCCGTTCCGGATTCACATCTGTTGCGTGGATATGTAAGTTTCAAATACACGTGTGAACTGTTACATTTCCATTCTGTCTATAATTCAACACCGTGTCACTCGACAGTGTCACTTGTGTCAAATTTCCATAACATCACACAGGAGAAGGACCAACATGAACTGACTTAAATTTACAGTTCGAGAGAAAAATCGGAAAAATCAAACTGTCCTGCACAATTTGGCAGAAGTATAGGTATTTGCTTCATTTTCGCACGATGATGTTGATTGCATTTATTGTGCAGTTATTGAACATTGGCGCTGAGGGATTTGCGGCGACCAGGATAGCTGTGGGAATGTCACACGATGTGGGCGGGACAGCGGTGCTGTCGAATTCACAAAACAGCTGATTAAGATCAAAATCAAAGTCGTCGGCATGGCCTTCTGCTCGTACATCCTGGGTGTGTAACACGGCCGACGTGGCATCATTTGACGTGGGTGCAGGGTACTGAGAAGATGATGTCACAGTTTCTGCAGGATGGGGTTTGACAAGAACATTTACTGGAAGTGTATGCGTACCGGTATTCGTCTTTCGGGTTGAACCCATCGTGTCAGGAAAGGCTACTGACGCAACCGTGTGGCCCATTTGCAGTTTCTCGCCATCACTTACTCGCTGGTAAACCGACAGCGACGAGACAGATCTGTGACCTGTGACAGCCATTATTTGAGATGCTGAATAGTTGTTTCTACCAAGGATGGTGATGCCGGTTGCTCGTATACTGTGGTTAGTGTATGGTTCAGAAAGTTTCAGACGAGTGCCCAGGTTGGTCATGAAGGCTGCCAAGCGGTGTTTCCCAATAGGTTTGTTATAATACCAAACTTTATCGTCGTCGAGGAAACTATCAACCGGGTACTGCCACAAGCGATCACATTTCGGATGGAGTTTGGAGATATAACTTTCGAATGAAGCAACAGGACAGAACGGGGAACCTTCTTCTTCAGGCATGAATCCGGTAACACCCTCTTTTTGCTGGGCCCGGCGATTTTTTGTGAGTTCATCCTCCTTTTTTTTCACATACCTCTGCCCAGTTTTCGGGTCCCGCTTGATGATGAATGTGTTTTTTGTCATCTTTTCCATATTCTCCACTCCCCTTCTAAAGAAGAACAGACGTACATCGAACTGAACTTTATTTGCAAGCCCAGTTGGGGTTTTTGGGGACATGAGAACAGACTTGTAGAGTTTACAACGATCGGACTCGTTTATGGGCTCATAATGATCGGTGTCGCCTTTTTCAGATGCCTTCAACTCTGCAAGTGCGGTTTTGAAGCACTCGTTGGCTTCATTAAACTCCGAATTTCTAATCAAATCAAAAGTTTTCAAATACGGTGGGGCCTTCAGGTAACGATTCAGAGAATGTCGAAAGTTTTCGAGAGTGGATGTTTTGTACAATTCTCCGTCTTGTTTTCGGGCATCCAAATAAAAATGACTGAGTACCTCTGCTAACCTCTCGGCCGAGAATCCTTCGAATTCTTCACTCTGTCCCTTCTCTTTCAGGTAATACTTCAAAGTTCTGGCGGACGCTTTGTTCGATTTTTTTGTGTTGCTGGGAATAATATTAGCCCGCTTTTCAACAACTTCATCGTCCGTGTGAGACGCGAAACGTTTGCCTGATTCAGCCATTTTGTTTAGCAGACGATGGAATCTAGTGAACACCTGTTCGTTGCCCTTGGCGACCGGGGTATACGATATATATTCGACCAGCAAGTTGACAATACAGCATCACACATGAGGTCTGTCAGCCAATCAAAAGTCTACATGCTTCTCTGAGATATGATAATATTTTGTAGAATTGTTATGGTGATATAATACAGGGAAATATTTCCCAGGTGAGGCTCAATACGGGACTGATTTGATTCATCGTACTGGATCGTGATACTGAGGTCTGACTTGAACACTGGATATATCCTGAGAACCCTTCATCAAGATAATGTTATATTTTAAATAATGCACACTGGCAAGCTGCATACACTGAACAACTGATTTATAACAAAACATTGACGAAGGCATATTTCTTTATTCAAGCATTCCCATTACTAAGCAAACATATTTTCTGCTGCTCATTGAATGATTGTCAACAAACAGGTTAGCGGGGCACTGGATGCCGGAAGGTGCAGAGTTCCAGATTGAGTCCATTCCAAGAGAACCATACAGTGGGCGACTAGAAGATCTTATCCTCGTGGAACACAATATGAGACAAAGGTAATTATGCCCTTCTATATCAGAATCTTCTGCATAATTAACTCTGCCGTAAGGGCCTACGTTATCCATAATACGTTACAGGCGTATTGAACCGAATTAAATCCCTATAGGTGATGGAAAAAGGGATAAGTCTGACCATTTTAATTAGCGGTTAGTTTTGGAGCTTGTCAAAAATCAGTAGTTCGCTCCGAATAAACTATCTTTTGTTGCAGTGTGTAGAACAAACAGAAATCTACAAAATAACGACCATGTTGTTTCATCTACCAGGGCTCAATTGCATAGAGATGTGGTCATAACGTATTGGTGTACGGTCATAAAGGTGTGTGTAGATTAACTTGGGGCAATTTGACTGGGCGTGAGATATGGCGACACACCAACTTAATAATGTCTCTTATGAATATATATGGCCTCGCTGACCTTTATCAACGAGAACACCAATACATTATTACGTAACCATATGTAACTAAGCCCTGGAACATGCAGTCTTACAGGAAGAAAATTTAGAAGTTCTCAAAGCGTGATATTTTGTGAAAATCCCGGTGAATTGTAGTCATTTTCTACATTTCGGTATGTTAGACCGCTACAAAAACAGTATGAGAGCCAGCCTGTCATTTTTCGCAAGCTCCAAAGTAGGCGAATATAATTAATTAAAATGGACTAACTAAGCTCCTTTTTGTGCAGGCCTGGCGTTCAAACGCCAGTGTGCAGGGTCCAACAACAGCTTAAAATTTATTCCGGAAACCCCGGATTTCAGGGTTTTTGAATTACCCGAATCTATTCTACAAAGTACAAGAAATAATGTGGTTTCTTCAGTCTGACGTGTGCAAATATAGCTGAGAAGATAACAACCGCGTGATAAGACATATATGGCGCTTAACCCTAACTGGCCTGGACTTTTCGGGACCTGTCCATACGTGAGGGGTCGTTTAAAAATCCCCCCAATTATTTTTTTACCCCTTCAGCTAGGAGGCTGAACTTACCACACTATAACCTGGGTCGAACTCTACCAGAAAATGTAAAAGAAAATCAAGATGGCCGCCTCGATGACGTCACAATGATGTCATTTAAAAAAGACATTTTTGGGTGGATTTTTCGGTCAGATTTTTCTAATTTTTTATTTACGTAATTTCTTCACAAAAAATGGATGATAAATTAATAAATATGAATCTGATGTTAAATAAAATAGTTTTACCCACTTTTCCTCGAGGAAAGTAGAAATTTTGAAGAAAAATGACGAAAACATCACCTTTATGTTACCCACGTGGCCGCCATCTTGAATTTACCCATACTCCTCTGCTCGGGAAGTTATGTAGATAGGCTCAAAAGTGTCAGTTATCAGCTTGTTTTTCGATCCGGAGATAGCGAAGAAAGTTTGGTAGGGGGTGCCATAATAGCACTGGGCATTTAATGATAACCAGATCATTAATAATATTTTTTTGTGCTCTTTTTTCACAGACGCGATCTTTTACAGAGTCTATTAGCTGACGGTGAATATGGGTTAACTTTCACCAGTTTTCCCAGGTGAGCAATATTCATGTTATCCTTGATATGATGCACTACAGAACATGGTTTGCAAATGCAAGGTGTATTGCTCTAATAGTGGAGTTATATGTATGTAAGTCGGGATCCTGGTTACACTATTAGCTATCCTGTAAGAAAACACCACCACCTACCGTCTTTGGAATCACGAAAGATATGATGTGAATATTCCAGTCAACGTCAGGTAACAAAATTATTGAAACCGGCCTGACAGGGTTATACAAACAAACACCTTGAATCTAAGTTTATAAATAAATGGTGATGAATATCACACGCTCGTATTGTTCAAGCTCTTTGGTGATACGTTTCGTAGCTCGTGCCCACATTGATTCCACTGCTAATGGCCGTTTGATGTCCTTTGAAACTTTGAAATTGTTAACTGTATACTTTTTTTATATATATTTATTTTATTCTCACTTGTATGTGATAAACTCTTACATGGATTAGTAACAGTTCAGACGTACAAATCAAAAAGTAGCAAAACCAGTGAAATGATACTAATCCCAAAGATAAATGATAAACATACCAGTCTCCTAGTTAAGCATAACAGCAATAGGACAAACACAATGATAGTAATAATAGAAACCGATTGAGTTAATACATACAACAACTCCTTCTCACTTAACTCATCTTCACAATAATGCCATCTTCCACGAAAGACGGCTAGTGAGTTTTTACTGATTGATATCATTATGTAGCTCTGATTTATATATAATTTTACATGTAGTATCCATATCATCAGGTTTGGGGTCTGGTTTTGTATACTACATTGAAAATAAGTTATATTTTGCCACTAATATTAAGTGATTTATAACAGAAAGCCCTGCCACGATGCCAAATATAATATTGTGAGGAGTGAAATTATATTCGTACCCAAACGTCTTCAACCGCTGCTCAACTTCGTACCAGAAGCGTTCAACTACATGTATATCACATTCAATGAAGAGATGGAATACTGATTCCCTCTTATTCCTACAAAAGTTACAATTTTCATTGTCTATCAGATTTATTTTCGTATAATCCTGTGCAGAAGTTTAAGCAGAAGAGTTCGGAGTTTTGTCTCAATTGTGGTCTTAAACTGCATAAGGTATATCCATTTTCACTGGTCTGGATTGATGGGTTGACCAAAATGTTCGTTCCATTTCTCCTCCCATATATTTGTTATGCTCTTTGTTTTGGAATTCAAAAGAAACTGGTATATATGTTTACGTCCTTTCCTAAAGGGTTCAAGGATGGACAGAGGTTTAGGTAAGACTGGTCCGACATATGAACTTTGAATGTTATTAAACATAGTGATTTTCCATATGTTTGGGATTGCGGAGATCAAACCGTTCAAATTCAAATAAAGTTTCACAAATTTAAAAGTTTTTTTTCATTTCTTGTAATTTTGATCGATAATTCAGTTTTATAATATCATCCACCTTTTTACTGAAGCGGATTCCAAGGACCGTAAACTCTTCCACCCATTTCATCTCCTTAATCGAATTTATACATTCTGGAGCACCCGACTGACCAAGCCAAACTGCTGATGTTTTATCATAATTTATTCTAAAACGTGATACTAAGTGGATGGCAGAAAGTACATGCAAAATCTTTTGCATGATGAGGTTTTCTGAAGTAAGGGATAAATCTAGTCTAATCATTTTAATGGGATTTTTTCTAAACCAAGTGTAAGCTTTTCTATCTGAGAATATTGATGCGAAAGTGTCTACTAATTCCATTTCAGGCACCAGATCGATAATATATTCTCTAGCGTTGGGCAGATTGGTATGTTTATAGTTATCTGCATTGTCCTTACCAAGGATAATATTCCAGTCTCCACAGGATATGTATTGTGAACTTTGAAATTCTTTCAAATTGTTGATTATTTCCATAAAAAAAACGGATCTATCTTTATTTGATCGGTAAATATTTATCAATACACAATTTTGCATAAACCTATACTAAACACCAAAAATGGAATAACGTACAAGTGGGAAGTAAAATAGGTGTAACACCCAAGCGGCGACACCAATCCCTGCGACACAAGAAAAGAGCATAATCTTAAAATTAGAATACAGGTAACATGTACAAGGGCTATCCCAAGAGAAACCATTCTTCTGAGATCCCTAGGTCTCTCGAATGTAAGATGACATATAACAGACTTTTTTCTCTTGTTTTTATCTGTAATTTTCACCCATCAGCACATATCACAGACGTGCTATCATTTTGTTTCACATATTAACCAGTTCATGAACTTAGAATAATACATTTATATAGGTAATGACAACCTCTGGTACATAATGCGGTAATGTCACACTTGATCTCTTGAAAGATAGCGAGTCGCCTATATTATGGCAAGTCTCTTCCCACATCCCGCCTTTCGTGATAAATAATGACCCTATAACTGTTCTGTTGCAATGTTATATGTAATTACTCAGTAACAAAAAAGCAGAAAATACTTATTATACATGTACGTTAGAGTTCACTGTTCATTCACTCCCCAACCTTCTCAAGGTTCTGGGCCACTTGTATATATCGTACCATGCTCCATTTCAAATGTTACATATAGCTGACGTAAAATCCTATAGAACAAAAGAAGTTACCTTGAATGTCACAGTTCACAGTTCAAACAAATCCATCGCGTTCCAGTTCTGTACATTTGCACCAAGGAGATGTCGGATTCCTCCTTCTTTCGAGGACTACGTCCGCGCCAACAGTACAAATTCGAGTCTGTTCATGCTTTTCATGTCGGATTTTAAATGCCAATTTTGAAAATTTTCACGTTTGATTTTTAGGCAGACTGGCAAATCCGTCCTCCCCGATTTTCCTTTTTCTCTCAAGTCTGAAATGTCAGCACTTAGGATCATATCCCTCTCCCTCATTTTTACAAAGGTTGCTATCATGGTAGGCGAACGGTCGTCTGTACTACCAATCCTGGTTGGGGCAAACGATGAACCGCGGAGAACATGATATTATTAGCGTCGGTGTCCGAAATTTCCAAGTTCTCCCGAAAGAAAGTACTCTGTTGGGATTCTGTACTGTCTTCACCGCCTTTAAGAAATAGCAAGTTCGGTTTACGGTCATGTATATTTTTGATTTAACGTGTAGTGTTAGTGATTCACTTTAGATCTTCCAGCTCCTTGCTTTTTTCCCCTTCAATTTCAAATTTTGCAAAATTGTAATTCTGTCTTCACATGTGCTCATGCGATTTTCGACCTCGCCTAATCACTCGTTGGTATTGAACACATCATTTTTCAGTTCAGCAAGTGTTTAATCCGTTGAATCTGAGATTCTGTTTTGTTGAAAAAGTTGAACCTACAGTACTCGCTGATTGGCTGGACCTCACCAAGAGCAAGGTCGTTGAAACAATCCGCCATATTGACTGAAGTACTCTTCCCCAAGCAAAACAAGTACTGAGAAACCTCAATTCGCAAGAAGTTCTAGCAAATCTCCAGAGTAAATTCGTCATAGTCCCAACAGACAAGGCTCTAAATAATATAATATTCATATGTAAATATTACTATTACCAGGTGCTGGTTAAAGAATTGAGTGTAGACATATCATCACCACCTACGTCTACTTACTCCCAAACTGTATTTACTCTGGAAGGTTTATTTAACAATCACAAAACGTTTCTCAGGGAAAGAGGCATTTGTCTTCCAACCAATCATAACGACATACCAAAAGTATACTGGACTCCCAAAATGCATAAATCACCATACAAAGCTAGATTCATAGCTGGTTCTAGAAGCTGCACCACAAAGCTTCTTTCAACCCTATTGACGAGGGCCGTTCAAGAGGTAAAAGCATTTTCGGAAAGGTATTGTGCCACTATTTCTAAAAACTCTGGCGTTGAATGTATGTGGATATTGAAAAACTCAAAATATCTTACGGATGAACTCGATGCTAAAGTTCACATACCGTATAGACATGTATCCACATGGGATTTCTCGACTCTCTATACTACAATCTCTCATCAGGACCTTATTGACCGTCTAAGTTCATTAATAGTATCTGTGTTCAAGAAAACTGATCGTAGATATATTAATATCGGAAGCCATAAAGCATTCTTTAGCTCTATTACACGCAAGAGATATCATTCATGGGATGTTTCTTTGTTTATAGAGTTGCTTGAATTTCTCATTAAAAATATCTATGTGAAAGGATGTGTTTCGTTTACATACGAAAAACTCCTTTGTGTGTGACGGTAATAAAGCCGATTTTTTTTTCACTCCAAAAGCTGCCAAATAACATTTTTCTTGAAGAAATATCCCCTTCGAAAAAAGTGAGATGTTCAGTTGCATAAAAATGGAGATATGATTGATCAAAATGTGCTCCCGGGCTTATTTTGGTATTTTGGGGCATTTTCATGAAGGGTTTTCTCCTGTAGCAAAAATAGGACACCTCAAACCAATAAACAAACCTCCTAATATATTGTGTGAAAAAATTATTTTGGTTTGAGGTGTCATATTTTTGCTATAAGAGAAAATCTTCACTGTAAAAAAAACAAAAAAATTCAGCTTCATTACCTTCACACACAAGGGAGTTATTCCTGTATTGTCGTCACATATCCTTTGGCAACACAATTTATCAGCAGCATATAGGTATTTCAATGGGTACTAATTGTGCACCCCTGTTGGCTGACCTGTATCTGTTCTCTTATGAATATGACTATATGCAGGCGCTTTCAAAAACAGATCCATTCAAAGCCCGTTCCTTCTCATTCACCAAACGCTATATAGACGATCTTCTCGCTGTGGATAATCGCTATATAAATGATGCAGTGAAGGATATATATCCACCTTCACTGGATTTGAAGGAAACTACAGATAGCCCTACAGGCACATCTTATTTAGATCTCTATCTCTATAAAAATGAAGCGGGTATTCTCTCTCGTCGACTTTATGACAAAAGAGATGATTACAATTTCGATATCGTAAACTATCCCTTTCTGGATAGTAATATTCCAGTGGGACCTGCATATGGCGTATACATATCTCGTTTAGTAGCATTTGCTAGATCCTGTGTTAAATGTGACGATTTTAATCAACGTCACAAAACATTGTTGCAGAAACTTATAAAACAGGGTTATTCCACCAAGCGCCTCCACTCAAAGTTTCTCAAATTTGGCGATACATATCGCATGCTGATAGCAAAATACGAACGTAGTGTGCAAGATCTATGGCGTGA
>JAVTVY010039424.1:0-15819 GCA_036873755.1 Hanleya hanleyi | reverse complement strand
TGCAGGTCCTCTGTCGGCTTCACCAGAATAACTTTTTCTTCCCATTCTTCAACGTGGAATGTCCTAACGATATACGACATGCTTTCAAAAGTTGACAAAATATGCTTTAGGCTCAATTCTTTGAACGATAAATCTTGCATATTTTGTTAAATTTATGCCTGGTTCCAGAGACTGTGATTGTGCGGTCTCTGGTTTAAAATTTAATGCACCCGAAATTCTCTTGTAGGAGCTACTGCATTCTATTGTTCCACTTCATCATCGCTGATATAAAGATACAGATATCTGGGCATTGTTGGAAATTGGAGACTTTGCACATTCGGATTTAATTGCTTTTGGCCACCATAGATAAGCTTGCAAATGGCACTTATTAGGTTGGTTTATACTGTGGCAAATCGCCCTGACATATTATTTTGAGAAATCGTATGGATGCTATGTTCTTTGCTACAATTCCCCGCTTTTTTGCATCAATTCCCAGTGTGGCTGCGGATACTCTATAACAACACGACCGAAACTACGAATTTTCTGTAATAACCACAAATACGCATTCGGTTTGTAAAAGACTACAATATGCCTGCATCCGAAGCACATGTTTTCAAGTATAATTGCGCCATTTGCTTCACCGTTTCCGAAAAGCGAACTTGCGGTAGATACATTTATATGGGCTTCCGGTCTGTGCAGTCGCGCATAAACCGCGAACTTGCGGTGGCTACAATTTATATATGACTCTACCGGTCTGTGCAGTTCCACATAAAAAATCGAATATGATAAGTTATTACATAATTACCCAGCAAGTTATTTCATATTTATTAAATGCACGACAAATAAAACTATTGGCCCGATCTATCTCAAAAGAAAATATCACCCAATCAAGACTGTCTCAAACTTTGCGCTCCGTGTCTCCATCTTCTATACAGGAATCGCCCTGAAAGTTACGTAGAATTTGGAAGATTTGCGATATCTGTCTTGCATGTGCATTAAGTCTATATGACGTAGAAATATTACCACTATCGTTTCTCTCGGCTTTCATGGGTGTTTTGATAATTGCTCAAGCTTTATTTCTGTCCTCTTTCCGTGAATGAATGAGTGAGTGTGGTAGATTAAAATAATGTATAACGAGAACGGGAAGCCGTTTGGCATGGGCAATTTATGTATAAATGCTATATATTAATTGTGTGCTTAGTTTGAAGTCCTCTTTCGGGAGAAAGTGAGTGGCTCAGAAAAGAGCCTTTTGTTTTCTTTCAAAATCATAAGATTTCAATGATCAGACATTTTCCTCGTCAATTTCCATCTCCTCAAGCATGTCATCCACAGCTTCTGGTCCATACAGCGTACACCGAAGACTTGTCACCAGGTCAGCTTTGTTGCAGGCGTATTCATAGAACGTATTCCGGAGGCCTTCCCCAGCTGCTACTTGTAGGCGGAGATTGTAACGGAATGATTTACGGCCCTGTCTATTTGCCTTGTCGTAACGCTGCTGTAACTCTTCTAGCCGTTTGTTGAGGAAGACGATCTGCTCACAGGCTCTCTGAAAGGATGATTCTGCTTTTTCAAGACCAGCATACAATTTGGTGTGGTTCTCCATGTCAGGAATTTTGTTCTGGACAATTGGTTGACTTTTCTGTATTGCAAAATGATTGCGATATGATTAAACACGGCCGTCACGGTTTATATAGCCTGGAATCAAAACTGACTTGTGGCAGATGAGTGACTGCTGACACGACTTTTTTCAAAACTGATGAGTCGGAAACCTCAACAGTGTGACAAGTATATGCCTAGCTTATGTTCGGACAGCATTGAGACAGTCTACGCCTTAACCCCCATTGCCTGCACATAATGACGAGATGATTGTAATCATTAACTTGCGATCATGAGACAAAAGGCTAATCACGATCTGATTATTGTGAGTGACAGAGGAGAATCATTAAACAAATAATTTACAATTCTATCAAATGGCACTTATTAGGTTGGTTTATACTGTGGCAAATCGCCCTGACATATTATTTTGAGAAATCGTATGGATGCTATGTTCTTTGCTACAATTCCCCGCTTTTTTGCATCAATTCCCAGTGTAGCTGCGGATACTCTATAACAACACGACCGAAACTACGAATTTTCTGTAATAACCACAAATACGCATTCGGTTTGTAAAAGACTACAATATGCCTGCATCCGAAGCACATGTTTTCAAGTATAATTGCGCCATTTGCTTCACCGTTTCCGAAAAGCGAACTTGCGGTAGATACATTTATATGGGCTTCCGGTCTGTGCAGTTGCGCATAAACCGCGAACTTGCGGTGGCTACAATTTATATGACTCTACCGGTCTGTGCAGTTCCGCATAAAAAATCGAATATGATAAGTTATTACATAATTACCCAGCAAGTTATTTCATATTTATTAAATGCACGACAAATAAAACTATTGGCCCGATCTATCTCAAAAGAAAATATCACCCAATCAAGACTGTCTCAAACTTTGCGCTCCGTGTCTCCATCTTCTATACAGGAATCGCCCTGAAAGTTACGTAGAATTTGGAAGATTTGCGATATCTGTCTTGCATGTGCATTAAGTCTATATGACGTAGAAATATTACCACTATCGTTTCTCTCGGTTTTCATGGGTGTTTTGATAATTGCTCAAGCTTTATTTCTGTCCTCTTTCCGTGAATGAATGAGTGAATGTAGTAGATTAAAATAATGTATAACGAGAACGGGAAGCCGTTCGGCATGGGCAATTTATGTATAAATGCTATATATTAATTGTGTGCTTAGTTTGGAGTCCTCTTTCGGGAGAAAGTGAGTGGCTCTGAAAAGAGCCTTTGTTTTTTCTTTCAAAATCATAAGATTTCAATGATCAGACATTTTCCTCGTCCATTTCCATCTCCTCAAGCATGTCATCCACAGCTTCTGGTCCATACAGCGTACACCGAAGACTTGTCACCAGGTCAGCTTTGTTGCAGGCGTATTCATAGAACGTATTCCGGAGGCCTTCCCCAGCTGCTACTTGTAGGCGGAGATTGTAACGGAATGATTTACGGCCCTGTCTATTTGCCTTGTCGTAACGCTGCTGTAACTCTTCTAGCCGTTTGTTGAGGAAGACGATCTGCTCACAGGCTCTCTGAAAGGATGATTCTGCTTTTTCAAGACCAGCATACAATTTGGTGTGGTTCTCCATGTCAGGAATTTTGTTCTGGACAATTGGTTGACTTTTCTGTATTGCAAAATGATTGCGATATGATTGAACACGGCCGTCACGGTTTATATAGCCTGGAATCAAAACTGACTTGTGGCAGATAAGGGACTGCTGACACGACTTTTTTCAAAACTGATGAGTCGGAAACCTCAACAGTGTGACAAGTATATGCCTAGCTTATGTTCGGACAGCATCGAGACAGTCTACGCCTTAACCCCCATTGCCTGCACATAATGACGAGATGATTGTAATCATTAACTTGCGATCATGAGACAAAAGGCTAATCACGATCTGATTATTGTGAGTGACAGAGGAGAATCATTAAACAAATAATTTACAATTCTATCAAATGGCACTTATTAGGTTGGTTTATACTGTGGCAAATCGTCCTGACATATTATTTTAAGAAATCGTATGGATGCTATGTTCTTTGCTACAATTCCCCGCTCTTTTGCATCAATTCCCAGTGTAGCTGCGGATACTCTATAACAACACGACCGAAACTACGAATTTTCTGTAATAACCACAAATACGCATTCGGTTTGTAAAAGACTACAATATGCCTGCATCCGAAGCACATGTTTTCAAGTATAATTGCGCCATTTGCTTCACCGTTTCCGAAAAGCGAACTTGCGGTAGATACATTTATATGGGCTTCCGGTCTGTGCAGTTGCGCATAAACCGCGAACTTGCGGTGGCTACAATTTATATATGACTCTACCGGTCTGTGCAGTTCCGCATAAAAAATCGAATATGATAAGTTATTACATAATTACCCAGCAAGTTATTTCATATTTATTAAATGCACGACAAATAAAACTATTGGCCCGATCTATCTCAAAAGAAAATATCACCCAATCAAGACTGTCTCAAACTTTGCGCTCCGTGACTCCATCTTCCATACACAAATCGCTCTGAAAGTTACGTAGAATTTGGAAGATTTGCGATATCTGTCTTGCATGTGCATTAAGTCTATATGACGTAGAATTATTACCACTATCGTTTCTCTCGGTTTTCATGGGTGTTTTGATAATTGCTCAAGCTTTATTTCTTTCCTCTTTCCGTGAATGAATGAGTGAGTGTGGTAGATTAAAATAATGTATAACGAGAACGGGAAGCCGTTCGGCATGGGCAATTTATGTATAAATGCTATATATTAATTGTGTGCTTAGTTTGAAGTCCTCTTTCGGGAGAAAGTGAGTGGCTCTGAAAAGAGCCTTTGTTTTCTTTCAAAATCATAAGATTTCAATGATCAGACATTTTCCTCGTCCATTTCCATCTCCTCAAGCATGTCATCCACAGCTTCTGGTCCATACAGCGTACACCGAAGACTTGTCACCAGGTCAGCTTTGTTGCAGGCGTATTCATAGAACGTATTCCGGAGGCCTTCCCCAGCTGCTATTTGTAGGCGGAGATTGTAACGGAATGATTTACGGCCCTCTCTATTTGCCTTGTCGTAACGCTGCTGTAACTCTTCTAGCCGTTTGTTGAGGAAGACGATCTGCTCACAGGCTCTCTGAAAGGATGATTCTGCTTTTTCAAGACCAGCATACAATTTGGTGTGGTTCTCCATGTCAGGAATTTTGTTCTGGACAATTGGTTGACTTTTCTGTATTGCAAAATGATTGCGATATGATTAAACACGGCCGTCACGGTTTATATAGCCTGGAATCAAAACTGACTTGTGGCAGATGAGTGACTGCTGACACGACTTTTTTCAAAACTGATGAGTCGGAAACCTCAACAGTGTGACAAGTATATGCCTAGCTTATGTTCGGACAGCATTGAGACAGTCTACGCCTTAACCCCCATTGCCTGCACATAATGACGAGATGATTGTAATCATTAACTTGCGATCATGAGACAAAAGGCTAATCACGATCTGATTATTGTGAGTGACAGAGGAGAATCATTAAACAAATAATTTACAATTCTATCAAATGGCACTTTATTAGGTTGGTTTATACTGTGGCAAATCGCCCTGACATATTATTTTGAGAAATCGTATGGATGCTATGTTTTTTGCTACAATTTCCCGCTTTTTTGCATCATTTCGCACTATATGTGCGGATACTCTATAACGACACGACCGAAACTACGAATTTTCTGTAATAAGCACAAATACGCTTTCGGTTTGTAAAAGACTGCAATATGCCTGCATCCGAAGCACACGTTTTCAAGTATAATTGCGCAATTTGCTTCACCGTCTCCGAAAAGAGAACTTGCGGTAGATACATTTATATGGGCTTCCGGTCTGTGCAGTTGCGCATAAACCGCGAACTTGCGGTGGCTACAATTTATATATGACTCTACCGGTCTGTGCAGTTCCGCATAAAAAGTCGAATATGATAAGTTATTACATAATTACCCAGCAAGTTATTTCATATTTATTAAATGCACGACAAATAAAACTATTGGCCCGATCTATCTCAAAAGAAAATATCATCCAATCAAGACTGTCTCAAACTTTGCGCTCCGAGACTCCATCTTCTATACACGAATCGCTCTGAAAGTTACGTAGAATTTGGAAGATTTGCGATATCTGTCTTGCATGTGCATTAAGTCTATATGACGTAGAATTATTACCACTATCGTTTCTCTCGGTTTTCATGGGTGTTTTGATAATTGCTCAAGCTTTATTTCTTTCCTCTTTCCGTGAATGAATGAGTGAATGTAGTAGATTAAAATAATGTATAACGAGAACGGGAAGCCGTTCGGCATGGGCAATTTATGTATAAATGCTATATATTAATTGTGTGCTTAGTTTGGAGTCCTCTTTCGGGAGAAAGTGAGTGGCTCTGAAAAGAGCCTTTTGGTTTCTTTCAAAATCATAAGATTTCAATGGTCAGACATATTCCTCGTCCATTTCCATCTCCTCAAGCATGTCATCCACAGCTTCTGGTCCATACAGCGTACACCGAAGACTTGTCACCAGGTCAGCTTTGTTGCAGGCGTATTCATAGAACGTATTCCGGAGGCCTTCCCCAGCTGCTATTTGTAGGCGGAGGTTGTAACGGAATGATTTACGGCCCTCTCTATTTGCCTTGTCGTAACGCTGCTGTAACTCTTCTAGCCGTTTGTTGAGGAAGACGATCTGCTCACAGGCTCTCTGAAAGGATGATTCTGCTTTTTCAAGACCAGCATACAATTTGGTGTGGTTCTCCATGTCAGGAATTTTGTTCTAGACAATTGGTTGACTTTTCTGTATTGCAAAATGATTGCGATATGATTAAACACGGCCGTCACGGTTTATATAGCCTGGAATCAAAACTGACTTATGGCAGATGAGTGACTGCTGACACGACTTTTTTCAAAACTGATGAGTCGGAAACCTCAACAGTGTGACAAGTATATGCCTAGCTTATGTTCGGGCAGCATCGAGACAGTCTACGCCTTAACCCCCATTGCCTGCACATAATGACGAGATGATTGTAATCATTAACTTGCGATCATGAGACAAAAGGCTAATCACGATCGATCTGATTATTGTGAGTGACAGTGGAGAATCATTAAACAAATAATTTACAATTCTATCAAATGGCACTTTATTAGGTTGGTTTATACTGTGGCAAATCGCCCTGACATATTATTTTGAGAAATCGTATGGATGCTATGTTCTTTGCTACAATTTCCCGCTTTTTTGCATCAATTCCCACTATAGCTGCGGATACTCTATAACAACACGACCGAAACTACGAATTTTCTGTAATAACCACAATGGGCAAAATAAAATGCGGCTAAACATCGTCTATGTGTGAACATTAAACTGGAAAAAATCAATTTGTAGGCCTTATTCCATTCAGCTATATTCACTTACAATTTCGAGACCATAGTACTACTATTGCAAGACTGGTGCCCCTTGCCAAAGTCATCAACTCTACCAAATTTGTAAACTACGAAATATATTTTTTCAAAATATTCTACTTTTAGGCAAAGGAAACACCTTTAAGGCATATTTAACTTCTCGTAACTTCAGTAAGACTCACCGCTAAAAGATATAGATTATGTGTATACATTTCAGGGATATAATTTTCGGATTTGAAAACGACAATTGTGTGTAAATTTCCATCGAGTGGGTCCACAGAAAAAGGACGGAATAATCGTTAATTCTCTCAACTGGCGGGCCATACCGATGATTTAAGCAAAATTGACTTACCTGTTCTGCTAGGGCCTGAATAGTTTGATCGGCGGACATTTTTTCGGTGACTACTATTCCAGTCATAATGAGTATCTTCACTGGACCCTAACGTGAGAAATAATCTAAGTCTTCCTTACTTTTGTCTTTATGAGTTCAGTTCTGTACTTTATTTGACTGACAGGAGAAAACTCATATTCTGATTGGCTGTCAGATTGTCACGTGGAATACCTGTATTGCAGATTTCTTTTTCAAAGAACAGTCCACGCTTTTAATGCATTTTTCCAGAAGGGATTGTTTGTTTTTTTGTATAATATCGTTAGCATATTCTTTGCCATTGTTGGAGAGTATTTGATAGCTGTCAATATGGAATAATTATTTACACTCACGGTTTCTCGATGTTCTTTCAATTCTGTCTGATTCGTTGTTGAATTTAACGAGTTTATTTCTTTTATTACTTGATCTGGAAGGTTTGGTATAGACAGGAAAGGGTTATAAGCTTTGAGCAAGTGATTTTATTATAGTAAGTTTTCCCAATAGTGCCAAATTCCTCAGTCTCCATGTCTGTAGTATTTTTGTTTAGCTCATCTAATTTACCGAGATAATTTCTTTTCCACATATCTTGAAAGTTAACTGTGGAACAATTGGCACTCATTATATTAAAGCCGTTTACTCAGTCAAGCTATGTATTACAAAATAGCCTTAGATCTGTACCCGATAAATAGCCTATCCAAATCGCCTTTACTTTCTCGATATTAATTTTGAGGTTTGAATAGTTGTAGAAAACCGTGAGGCAATGTAATGCTACCTCTGCACATAATATGGGGATATCAAATCCCCTTGCGTGCAATCTCGATGTAAGGAAAAACATGATGGACGTTATCATTGTGTATTATCCGAGTAATTGCAATATTAAAAGCATTATCCATTTTTAAAAGTTTCGCCGAAATTGAAAGATTTTAAAAGTTGGATGATAAAGTCCCAGGATACTGAATGGATTACTTTTTCGATAACTTCGATCAATAATAATAAACCAGGCATGTCCGTGTCTTTTGTTTCAAACAATCTGTCATATATAATTCGAATATTTTCTCCAACGTACCTGACTGAGATAACCTTCTTTTGGTCTTCATAAACTATTTTATCGAGTAAGTGTCTATAATCTATTCACAGGACAGGCGCTATTTGGTCTAAAACTAACATTTGAAAGAATAATTGGACGCCAAATTTTAAAATAATTTCTGGTCTTGTTTGATTTCGGAAGACATGTCATTACTCCTTGTTTTTTTATAGATATTAAAATGAGATGTCCTTTATTAATAGTCATTCCAAACACTAACAGAATTATGACGGGAACCCGTCAAGACATCACTTTTCATATCTTTAAAGCAAGATAGGTTATTAGTAATCCTTTTAATTTATCCTTTTCATTATCCAGACTCAACTTTGATATCAACTAATTTGTGTAGTTTCTCTTTTGTAGACCTAAAATACTTGGTATGTGTTTTCCTTTTTTCTAGCCAAGGTGCCTTAGTTCTATCCATCACATCCTTTTCCCCTCTTTTCCCCCAGTTCTTCAAGTTCCGTTTTAACACTATCTAACTTTATGTCTGGTATAGTTGCATAGTTGTATTGAATTCTTTTCTCAATAAGTTTATTTCGCTCTTTCTGTCTTTTGAGGCATAACTAATCTTTATCTTCAGGAATAATGTGTCTAAACAAGTGATCTTTCATGCGAGGTTGCAGATCTTGTTTAGGGATATTTACCAAGTTTTGACGATTATAGAGCAGAGGTGAATATTCGTCAATAGACGAATATATATTTTTCTGCAACAATGAACAATTTAATTTCCAGTACCCGTTACCCATTTCAGAATTAGTGAAGCCACATTCAGCGTTATTGGTGAACGGTCAGGTCTGTAGCCTACAATAATTTGGAACATAGAGATTCACGTCTTCCGCAGCGGCACCACGTATGGCGCTGCCATACCTGGTGTTTGAGACAGACAGTGGACCGTTATGATCGATTTTTGAAGTAGTGGAAAACTTGTTCTCCCTATTTCATCAGCCAATCCTCGACTATTCATGCTAACCATACTTACACTATCTGTCTTCTTTTTTTCATTTGTATCTAAATATCGTTCCATACTTGATTGAAAATAGGTTCGCCTATATTCCCCGCTTGACTGGGTATGGAAGGAATTCATTCACACTTTTCAGGTAGCATGGAATCACAATGAATATGCAGAAATAAGACACCATGCTCCATACAGACATCGGCAATATGTGTATAAACATTGATACTAGAGCTTCCATCTATTCAATATCACACACACACACGCACACACAAAAGTATACAAAATATAAGAACACGTCTTTCCTAAATAGAATATAGTGGCCGTCTTCCCGACATACAGGTGTATGCGAGTAGTTTGACAGGTCCTGGAGGGGGGGGACCTAAAAAAATATAAGAGTTTAAGTAATTGATAGTAGTCATTAATAAATTAGAAAATATTCGAGCTATTTGTTAAAGCAGCAATCAATGTATAGTATATCCTGAAGAAAGAAAAAAAGTTTAGAGCCTCCCGCACAAAAATAGTTATAGACTTTCAATCAAAACATTACTATATTTAACATAAAACGCACAAACAGCTCGAAAAATACATCTTAAAATACACGTCTCCTTAGCAGATCTAAACTCAGTAATCCAACAAGCCAACCTCTGTCTCAAACGATCACATTTTCCTGTATAGTCGCTTCAAGTGTATCGCATTCATAGAATACATCCTGTAATCGTCACTTAAGATGATAACTTCTTCACTGAGTGTGTGCTGCATTCAGACAATATCTTCCAATGAACCATGTGATAATATACGACACAGATAAAAAAAAATTGAAAAATCTGATCGAAAAATGGTCCAAACGATGCCTTCTTTGAAATGACGTCATCATGGCTGCTATCTTGGATTTTTTACATTTTCTAGTAGAGCAAGGGTAGAATGCCGTAAGTTTCAGCCTCCTGGTTCAAGGGATAAGAAAGTTCTTGAAAACAAAAATTTTCTTTCGGAGAATTCTGGCCATTAGACATCTTCGTAGCAATAACTGATGTATGTCTGTCAAACATAACAATCCCGAACTCCAACACCACAAAGAAGATAACCGAAGATATAGGAGTGAGCTTTGTCTATCATTAAATATCGCAATGTTGAGTTGGCTACAACAACTATATTCCATTCCCGTGACCCAGTATTTAAAGGTAACAGGGAGGCTGATAATGCCCCAGACAACTTGTGGCGTGTGACATCAAGCTAAGAGGGGTGATTTTCACCTAATGTTATAAAAGGAAGCATATTGAAAGGGATACTATTTTGACTCTCTTTAATGTGAAACGAGATATGAAGCGACACGCATCATTTCGCTCAAAACTCCATCTTCGTATAGTACAACATGTCAGTTTTTTTGCTCACCTTTAAAACTAGCCTTGGTTTAAACGTACTTTATTTGTCACACGGGAAACACTTTAAGCTCGGGGCTTATACCGTGTCTCCAAATTGTTCATAAAATACATTTTACAATGATTTGGATAAATATGTATAAACTAGCCTTGGTAATTCTGTTCATGACAGAATTGAGTATTATTGAGACCGCCAAAAGCATTCAAAATATGAGGTTTAACTCTATCTGGGTTGTGCGATTTGGGGTGTAACGCAGCCTGGGGGGGGGGTGCGAAAAGTGCCCCCTATATATTTTCGCTATCGCTATAGCCCCAATATGATAATCTAAAAAGTCACAGAGTTTCAGCTCTCAATTTTTCGTCGTTCCGGAGATAGGAGCAAAAAAAAAACAACAGGGGGGGGGGGGGCGGAAGGTGCCCCCGAAGGTCAGGTATGGTTCAATTTCATTTACAAACCAATCAGAACTTACGCACAGATTTATGTTCGTGCGCAGTATAGCTACTTCATTTCTGTCAATAGTGATGTCAAAACCCACTTCTACGACACAGTCACGCTGAAATTCAAAGGGAATCTATTTAAAATGTACAACCTTCAGTAGAGGACAACTGGTGGGCTAATCTACGAGGGGCAGTTCGAATTACGAGTGTAGAAATTGAATTTGTTTCCAAAGACACAAAACTCGAACTCGAATGTGATTATCTCCCTCAGTTTCTAGGTCAAAGTCCATCATCAGGCAATGTCAGACAAATACAGCATTAGTGTGAAGAACCATATGTGGCTGCCAGATCATCCTTATCGGTACGTCTGAGTGCGCTTAGCATGAGACAGAGGGCTTGAGGGATTACCACTTAACTCAAAATACCCATACCAAGATATTTCCGCATGGACAAACACAGTCCAACCGTGTTTGAGAATAAAAGATTGAGTAACTGCACTTTAATATAAGGTTACAAATATTCAGCATATTAATTAAGGTAACATCTCATTAAATATCAGGTAATATTCCATATGAACATGATGAACTTTTTACAAAGATCACTTAGTTTTGTGGATTAGGGTACCTAGTATAATTACAACGCATATAAGGGAAGTGGGAAGAGGTGCCGACATACTGACAGAGCCACATGACTTCGCATTATAGTCTTCTGGTTAACCTATTCTAAAGCACATACCAAGAATCTAAAGATTCTAAATACTCACTAATGTGTTTTTTCCTCATGTCTTCAAAGGACAGATAGGTAAATTGTGGCATTTCCAACCGTATTATGGTCACATAGTTCACAGTCTCTCGCTCGTTGGTTTATTACCCCAGCGCCCAGTCTCGATTGGAAAGCTATGGTTAGTGAATTTGGAAAAGCAAATTCTCACCATTAGGTATAAACTTAAAAGGTAATTCTCTAAATAAATGCTTTCCTTAAATGTCGAATATAACGAAGCTTTTGATGAAAACTGATAATACTCATCCTGTAAATTTTCGTTTTCGTAGGTTTCAGACTACGTGGATTCTGATTTAACCAATATCATTCATACAAGTTTACTACATAAGACGATCATATTCTGATGTGGTACCAGGCGGGGGAAAAGCTGGTAACAAAGGAAACTGAATCTAATTTTAGTACGTATTATGCATATTGATGTTACAATTGAAGACGGTGGGATTGGTCCAGTCTGATGAAAATTAGATCTAAATGTCGCTGATTTATTAGATCTAAGAATAACCCCATCGGCTTTGTGCCCGCTGCCCTTTAAATTGAAATGTGACAAATCGACTGAATCGACCAGTCGCGTCAATATTCAAGCCCCGCTCACAATAATCGATTCTTTTAGTGTTTTGTTTTTGACGATCTCGTTGTTAGGACATTCACGTTTCCTAGATATAGGCGGGACTTCTGTAGACTCACTGATGTTGTTGAATTTCTTGACCGTTTGTTGTAGATTTCTCCTGGAAGTTATCAAAATTATGTCAGTCTGTTTACAATGACGGCGACAATAAACGGTTCAATGATTCCCTAAATCGAGCGAGACAGAATAAGTCAGCAAACAGTGCTACCTAACAAAACATATTACCTCGGCTCGATACGTATTTGCGATCAGGGGGAAGGCAGTTGCGTTCGAGTTATCGGTCAACTTAGCGTCATCGCGGTCTCCTTTATGCAGTAGACTAATCGAGCACAATGATTACGTGGCATCCTTTACCCTCGTGCTATATCAGGTATTGATTGGTCAGATCCGACCTTCATTAGCCAGCCATTGTCCATTGTAACCTTGGAAACACTGTCATTGTAATGCACTTTGCCTAAACTTTTATAATATCGCTACATGTATGTCAGTAAGTGGGATCTAAGAAGGGTTACTTGAATGGTTGATTCGGTCGTCAGTGTTCAATGATTTTGGAAAGACAGCCTGATTTCCCTGCGTTGATTACGTAATCAGGTAGATACGTCATGTAGGAAGCTGTTGCCTGAGTCCTTGTGCAGCTGAAATAGCTCTCGTCTAGACATATTGTTGTCCCCTGACTTGGCTATTGTATGCATTGTCTCGTGCTGAACCCGTAATCATTTACTGTCGTCTGCTGCCTACTTTGGATCTTTGTAAAAGAATAGCTCGGAATAATTATCTTTTGGCGTCGCGTATACCAAACTGAAATTCACAACAGTGAAATTTGTAATTTTTCTCGCCTTAAAGAACTTTTATTCCCAACAAAAACAAGACCATAATTGTTATTCATGACCCGCAACTCAATTGCATAGGGTGATAATAGGTTAAAATGTATTGGTGTCAGATAAAGTAATCGAGGACTAGATATTCGCATGACTGGATGTAATTAAATTACCGAAGAGTGTAAGTAATTAGGATTATCCATTGAGACGCTGAAATATTTAAAGCTAATGTTCTCTTCCGAGTTATGACTTTATGACATGTTTATCACAGATAAAACTTGTTGATGCGTTTACATACTGACTAACCGGACAGTGCCTTGGGGGTATAATTTGTACTTTGTATACTACTCGTTGTCCCTGTTCCAGTACATCGAAGAAATAGGTCTTGAACAGTTTGGCATTTTCAGACTTTTGTAATGTGTGTCAACGGGCCGTATAATTTGTTTGTTAAGTCTAGCCAATGAAGTAGCTTCATTTTAATAAGTCGTCTACTGTGGATCGTTTAAAAATTTAATTGTTGGCTCCGCATATTTATTTTGTTCTTTTTTAATTGTGTTTAATAAACTGAATTCTACATAAAATTTTCTCAATATAAAAATATATAATAGTTGTACCACGACTCAATTTCATAAGGCGACACTGTCACTGAGAGTCTGTTATTACTTTTTTCGGATTTATGGGCAGTTGTCAGCGAGAACTCCAATATATTAGGACGTCACCCTATACAAATGTGACCTGGTATATTACGACGGCTGAATTATGAATGACGAGCTAGACGCTTGTAATTAAAGAACTATTATGCAGTCTATATGAAGATAATTAAAAAGTTCTTTCAGATGTGATATATTAGTCATGTAATAGATTTCATGTTGTTAAATATTTTGCAAACAAGTAAGCGTATGCAGTGCCAACGTAGATGACTAATTACAATAGACAGATGTTAGTATTCCCTTATCGCATCGTGTTTTCATTATAATTCCGGTATGTGTGACATTTTAACCAATTTTCATATGATCCTATAGAATGCTGACGAAACCTCACCAATATCCAACAATCGAAACGGCTTATCTTACGTTGATAAATTCTGCAACAGTTGTACATGTGTATATACATTCCAGCATATATTTCAGATCGTATTGACACAGTTACAGATTGTGTGATCCTGCATCCAGTTGTTAGTAGGCTAGGGAGAAATTCCACCTACAATAATTCGTCCAATTATCCAGATGAAACTTAAGGATACTGAGCCCGCCTGCACACATTTTGCACACCTTCTAGAATTTGTATTCATCACGCTGAAAGTATGCCTCGTGGCTATGGTAGTGTATATATTAGTTTAAAGCATATTTCTTAAGGATTCCAAATATATAAATTTGTTTACTGTAAACCTGTAGATCATGAAGATATTTGGATTTAAAAGAAATTTAATTTTAATTTTTTGAATGCTATTTTCAAAAAAGTATTTAACTTACCATAACCTACATCATCATTTCCTGTAGAAGACAAATCTAACAGGAAAGCTGTGTCTCAGTTTTATCAATTTTGGCTTTGTTCTCATTCTACTGACAATAATGGAATATTTCTTTACAACTTACAATTTTGAACTTTGAAGTTGAATTAAATGTCAATTACAAGCGTCTATTCCGTCATTCATAATTCAGCCATCGTTCATTGGAGAATATCCGCGTCCACAATCCAAAGACCTGTTCCATATTCCATATAACAATATTAGCACCAAATTGAAAAAGACAATCATAGTATACATAAACATAGGCCAGTTTCCTGCAAAAGAAAAGCGGTCAACATTTTTCAATGACGCCGGCAAGACATCACGATGTTCCAAAAAATATCAAATCCGTATCGCTAATCAGTATTCTTATTCCATAATAATCTATGTAAAGTCGTCATCTAGAAGATGATGTATCTCGGTCACGCTTTCATTTGTGTGTGTTCATATGAGTACAATGACGACGGACGACGTACATACGGACCCTAGCCCTGTGTTAAGCGAAATTAGACACAAGTTACTAAACGTAACGCCATAGATGCTCGTATTTAGCTATCAGCATGCAATTTTTATCGCCAAATTTGAGACACTTTGAGTGGATGCGCTTGGTGGTATCGCTCTGTTTTATAAGTTTCTGCAACAATGTTTTGTGACGTTGATCAAAATCATCACATTTAACACAGGATCTAGCAAATGCTACTAGGCGAGATATGTATACGCCATATGCAGGGCCCACTGGAATATTACTGTCCAGAAACGGATAGTTTAAGATGTCGAAATTGTATTCATCTCTTTTGTCATAAAGTCGACGAGAGAGAAGGCCTGCTTCCTTTTTATAGAGATATATGTCTGAATATGATATAGCGATTAT
>JAVTVY010039423.1:0-16734 GCA_036873755.1 Hanleya hanleyi | reverse complement strand
CGGTACTGTAGGTAGTTTAGGATGCAGGCGACTTTCCATCAGCAGCCGTCGTTCCCAATCATTAGTCCTTAGATATGTTATATTACTTTGAGATTACCGAATGCACGCAGGCAAAACATAAATAAACATGTTCATCAGATATTTGCCTGTCATACTGGAAACACCTCTTCCCACTTCCCTTATATGTGTTGTAATTCAACCAACTTGATATTACGTAATGTCACCTTCGCATACCGTAATACCGAGTGTCTACCCTTGGGCTGATATCGCGGACAGGAGTAGTTTCCCTTTTATCGAAGTTTCTGTGTGTAAGATTATTATTTGGACTTGACTTCCGGCGAACTTTGATTGACCATTATACCTGACTGGAATATATCAAAACCACCTTTCCAAATTGTAATGAAAAAAAAGTCTGGGTCAGTTGATTGACCACCTCCGAAATCTACCGTAATGGTATCGGGCGGGATGACCCTATCTCTGGCGGCCTTATTTCGAAAAAATAATGGGGAATGTATGCTGAACCAGGCTACCGATCTGTGTCGGCGAAGTTAAATTTCAAAGTAGGTAGTTTAGGATGCAGGCGACTTTCCATCAGCAGCCGTCGTTCCCAATCATTAGTCCTTAGATATGTTATATTACTTTGAGATTACCGAATCCACGCAGGCAAAACATAAATAAACATGTTCATCAGATATTTGCCTGTCATACTGAAAACACCTCTTCCCACTTCCCTTATATGTGTTGTAATTCAACCAACTTGATATTACGTAATGTCACCTTCGCATACCGTAATACCGAGTGTCTACCCTTGGGCTGATATCGCGGACAGGAGTGGTTTCCCTTTTATCGAAGTTTCTGTGTGTAAGATTATTATTTGGACTTGACTTCCGGCGAACTTTGATTGACCATTATACCTGACTGGAATATATCAAAACCTCCTTTCCAAAATTGTAATGAAAAAAAAGTCTGGGCCAGTTGATTGACCACCTCCGAAATCTACCGTAATGGTATCGGGCGGGATGACCCTATCTCTGGCGGCCTTATCTCGAAAAAATAATGGGGAATGTATGCTGAACCAGGCTACCGATCTGTGTCGGCGAATATTAGGGAAGATAATTTTCTCAAGATGTGCTCAGTCAATTCACTAGATATTAAGTAAGGCGATTATTTAGTGGTTTGTGCCCTTTTAGAAAAAAAAATCGGACTTTCGCCATGTTTAAGTGTCTCTTTCCGTGAGAGAGGCGAAAACCCACAGATAAATGCCTATTCCTCGTTGTCCTGGCCGAATAGAATGTTTTCAAGCATTAACAAATACATTCTGAATCTGTTGCGGGCGCTGGGGCTATTATTCTTAGTTTACAGCCCAAACCTAATATAGCATTATTACTATAAAAGATTTGGGTTATTGCGCCAGTGCAGTTGTTTTCATGCGTTTTGTCGACAAGTTATGTGCTGTGGAAACGTGTATTCGAGCATTCCCTTTACTGACTCTAACCCCACATCAAAGGTCGTTCTCTTCAATAAGCTCACTCATTAAATTAGGGCAATATAATCACAATCTGTAATCATTGCAAAGTATAAGAATGGTCTGGTTTGTCAAGTAACTGTATCAAAGGGCATTAGTCAGATTCTAACTGGAGATACGATTCAAATTAGCGATAAAATATTGCTTTTATTTCCCCTCTACAATGGGGGAGGGTCGGATCTGTGTCGACAATTGCTTATCTACGTGTGTGCAGATAATATTCTGTTGATCAGAGTTAACTTCACTAACTTTACAAATTAAAAACCCAGAAAACAAATTATCTTTTAGGATGAGATATTTTAGTAAGTTTTTAACTGGTCAAGGATCCAAATATCCAGAGAAATATCACTTTAATATGATCATCGGGAATTTTGTAAATATTCGAAGCATGACCTGTATATTTGCATATGTATATGACTGTTTGTAATTGGTTTGGCGACATACATGGCACAGGAATCTGAGTAGGTTTACTTATTGGTAGGTCGCAAACCTCCATTGCAGTTTCTGGGTGTAAGATTATTATTACTGACTGGAGCAGAAATGGTCTGTGGTGTATTTTAGAATATTTCTGTAATATTTGACTCTCAAATATATCATAACCATCTTTTCAAATTTTAATCGGAAAAATATCTGGGCCAGTTTGATTGGCCACCTCCGAACAATTTACCGTAATGGTGTCGGGCGGGATGACCCTATCTCTGGCGGCCTTATCTCGAGAAAATGATGGGGAATGTATGATGACTCTTTTGGTATGTTTCAGCGGACAGGCCAGGCTACCTGGTGTGGTGGGTCATTTGTGGCGGCGAATATTAGGGAATATAGTTTTCTCAAAGTGTGCTCAGCCAATTTACTACATATTAAGTAAGGCGATTATAGTGGCTTGTGACTTTTAAGAAAAAAAGTTAAACTTTCGCTATCGTCATATGTTTGTCTCTTTGTGGCACAAAACCACAGATAAATGATCATTTTCAGTCAACTTTTTGCTTGTTCATGCCGGATTGAATGTTTGCAAGCATAAATGTATACAATTTGAGTCTATTGAGAGAGCTGTGACTATTATTTCTTAGTTTACATCTCAAACATAATACTGCATTACTACTATAAAAGAATTCAGTTACTGCGTCAGTAAAGTTATTTTCAAAGCCTTTTGTCGATAAATTCTGTGTTATGGGAACGTGTATTCGCACAATCCGTTTATTGTCTCAACGCCCCCCCCCCCCCCGCCATATCAAAGGTTGTTCTCAACACTTAATTGTGGCAATATAATCACAAACTGTAATCATTGCAAAGTAAGAATAGCCTGGTTTGTCAAATAATAAGGGCATTAATCAGATTCTAATTGGAGATATGATTCAAATTATTGATAACATTTTGGTTTTATTTCCCCCTCTACAATGGGAGGCGGGGGGGGGGGAGGGGATTGGCTCTGTGTTGACAATCGCGATACCAACAGCATGGTAGCGATAGCTCGAAAATGTACATAACATATAATATATTGAAGAAGCTATTTTAGAGAAAATGTCATGATATTTTATCAATAACGGATATTCTTTTATCTAAATTAATTTGAACTCTCTGACGAGAATCATACCGCATCCATAATCCAAAGACATACTCCATTAATATAACAGCATTAGCACTAAATTCAAAAAGACAATCATAGTATAAACATAGGCTAGTTTCCTGCAAGAAAGAAGTGCTCAAAAGTTTTCATTGATGCCGGCAAGACATCATGATGTTCCAAAAATATCAAACCCGTATCGCTGATCAGTATTCCTAATCCATATGAAATTCGTTGTAAAGTCGTCATCTAGAGAATGATGTATCTCAGTCACCCTTCGGTTGTGCCTGTTCATATGAACACCATGAGGATCTTGAAGTATATAGGTTCATACGGCCCCTAGGGTTAAGCGGAATTAGACACAAGTTACGAAACGTAATGCTATAGATCTTGCACTCTACGCTTGTATTTCTTAGTGTTTCATTAGCTATGGTAGATGTAGCTCGAAGATATACATAACCTATAATATATTGGAGAAGCTATTTCAAAGAAACTATCAGGATATTTCAGATACAATATCATGATATTGTATCAATAACGAGTATTCTGTTATCTACATTATTTTCAACTGTTTGGCGATTATACCAGTCAAGGCACCAGTCAAATGCGTACGTTCTTGAGATTCTTCAGATAAAAAATGATTCCTACTTCGTCAGCCTTTGCAGGCATATGTATGATTGAATGTATCGAGATTGTATGACGATGGCGAACGAGGGAATTGAGAGTACTGACGTTATTTGACACAGAAGGAATTTTGTGGATCAGGCCCAGGTGGAACGCAGAAGTGAGGACTTAGTACCGATTGAAATCAGGTTGGATTGTGGTATGAATAAAAAAACAACCCATGAGAAGTACTAACATATCTCGAGGAAGTGTTATTGAGAAAGCATGATGCAAAGGGGAGTTGTCTGGTACTTCCGGATAAGAAACAATGGCAGAAAAAAGAATGATATGAATGATGTTATGATGGTACATACTGTTGGTAAATTTCCGTGCGTTTTATTCCATTAGCATCGTACTACAGTAGGTACAATGGTGGGCTGGGCGTTTATCGAGCATAAATACTTTTAATTTATTCTTAAATAGCACACTATTATAGTTTCGGCCGTTCCAAGCGCAATCAACTTCAATTACCCAGTCTAGAAAATCAAACTGTTTGCATTACATGAAGGAAACCACGGATTTCATAAAAATACGTTGAGGATAGGGCTGGATTCCTTTGTGAGTTCCGCTAACCGTGGAGTGTTATACGCCCAGGTTTAACAGACTTACAGGTTACACACCACTAAATGATTCTTGTACCGAGGGTTATCCCGGAGAATAGAAGACCGGCTACAGCGATTGGACCATATTTATTCCGGATGTGAATTGTTTTGTGTAATACTTTTTGTTTATCTCTCTGCAATAGTTGGTCTTCATAACTAAGAAGTTTCTTGGTCACTTTGAAAATAAAAAATAAATTTCAGGAAATTTTCATTACACACTCTCTGCCGTCGTCATGGGGGTGTTTATTCTATGGCATATCTTCTTCCAGCTACAGCTCGGAAAAATGGTACATAAGGGCACCTCAATTTTCGATATGTTTGGAGGCAGAAGCCAGGCTTTCTGACGATATATGTTATTAGTCGTCGGGAAATATTGGAAATAGGGTTTTTTGGACATGTTCCAGGCCAATTTACTACATAAATAGTAAGGTGATCATTTGGTGGTGTGCAACCTGAAGAGGAATCTGCAAGTTTTGTCAATTTCAAGAAAATCTCAGGATAAGTTTTCCATAATCACTCAAGACCATAGAGGTATGCGACCAGAAATCCGAGAAACAGATTTCTGAAGATACGTAACCAAGATTTTGGCGATTATTGATTTTTGACTGTCACCTGACCAAACCAGCACTGATGAACGTTATAGTTATCGATATGAGAAGCCAGAATATATGTTGAAGGGGCTTTCAGGCCCCTAGATACTGATTGATGGAGTTCAGACCTACAAAGACCACTTCCGACAGCCTGTCACTTCATATAAACCATTCTCATCCAGTTTGTATCTAGGACGATCCGGAACATACCCCCGCCACTTTCTTCCACCACACAGCCCCTCCACTCCAGTCAGTGAGCAGGGTGGCATTAATCAACAAGCCTATACTGCCGTCTCTGTTGCACCGCCCTATTGTCTCCTATTTGGATGTCTCATTAAAGATGAATGCCATCTCTTCCAAATATTATCCCCACCCCGCCCATAATGGGGGTGGGGTGATACACTGGTATATATTCTCCAGCCTGGTGTATATTAAGGAAACTTCTTACATTGACTGAAGACACTGAATGCCCAAAGCGAAGAAGAAACACAGAAAGTTAAGGTTTGAGGATTTTATATTTTGTTAAATTGAATAATACTTCCCTCTTTTCATAATAAAATATACATACTTGAAGCACTACGGAGATGTAAGCAATCGTTACATTTTCTCCTAATAACTATGGAACCTGTAGGTATCCAATCATGATATTTTTACACAAATATATACATCAATCAATGATTACACTGAAGAAGTTTTATTGATTTCTGGCTAACTTTGCATAGTTGTAGGTTACACACCACTAAATGATTCTTGTACCGAGGGTTATCCCGGAGAATAGAAGACCGGCTACAGCGATTGGACCATATTTATTCCGGAAGTGAATTGTTTTGTGTAATACTTTTTGTTTATCTCTCTACAATAGTTGGTCTTCATAACTAAGAAGTTTCTTGGTCACTTTGAAAATAAAAAATAAATTTCAGGAAATTTTCATTACACACCCCTCTGCCGTCGTCATGGGGGTGTTTATTCTATGGCATATCTTCCTCCAGCTACAGCTCGGAAAAATGGTACATAAGGTCACCTCAATTTTCGATATGTTTGGAGGCAGAAGCCAGGCTTTCTGACGATATATGTTATTAGTCGTCGGGAAATATTGGGAATAGGGTTTTTTGGACATGTTCCAGGCCAATTTACTACATAAATAGTAAGGTGATCATTTGGTGGTGTGCAACCTGAAGAGGAATCTGCAAGTTTTGTCAATTTCAAGAAAATCTCAGGATAAGTTTTCCATAATCACTCAAGACCATAGAGGTATGCGACCAGAAATCCGAGAAACAGATTTCTGAAGATACGTAACCAAGATTTTGGCGATTATTGATTTTTGACTGTCACCTGACCAAACCAGCACTGATGAACGTTATAGTTATCGATATGAGAAGCCAGAATATATGTTGAAGGGGCTTTCAGGCCCCTAGATACTGATTGATGGAGTTCAGACCTACAAAGACCACTTCCGACAGCCTGTCACTTCATATAAACCATTCTCATCCAGTTTGTATCTAGGACGATCCGGAACATACCCCCGCCACTTTCTTCCACCACACAGCCCCTCCACTCCAGCCAGTGAGCAGGGTGGCATTAATCAACAAGCCTATACTGCCGTCTCTGTTGCACCGCCCTATTGTCTCCTATTTGGATGTCTCATTAAAGATGAATGCCATCTCTTCCAAATGTTATCCCCACCCCGCCCATAATGGGGGTGGGGTGAAACACTGGTATATATTCTCCAGCCTGGTGTATATTAAGGAAACTTCTTACATTGACTGAAGACACCGAGTGCCCAAAGCGAAGAAGAAACACAGAAAGTTAAGGTTTGAGGATTTTATATTTTGTTAAATTGAATAATACTTCCCTCTTTTCATAATAAAATATACATACTTGAAGCACTACGGAGATGTAAGCAATCGTTACATTTTTTCCCAATAACTATGGAACCTGTAGGTATCCAATCATGATATTTTTACACAAATATATGCATCAATTAATGATTACACTGAAGAAGTTTTATTGATTTCTGGCTAACTTTGCATAATTGTAGAGGAATCTGCAAGTTTTGTCAATTTCAAGAAAATCTCAGGATAAGTTTTCCATAATCACTCAAGACCATAGAGGTATGCGACCAGAAATCCGAGAAACAGATTTCTGAAGATACGTAACCAAGATTTTGGCGATTATTGATTTTTGACTGTCACCTGACCAAACCAGCACTGATGAACGTTATAGTTATCGATATGAGAAGCCAGAATATATGTTGAAGGGGCTTTCAGGCCCCTAGATACTGATTGATGGAGTTCAGACCTACAAAGACCACTTCCGACAGCCTGTCACTTCATATAAACCATTCTCATCCAGTTTGTATCTAGGACGATCCGGAACATACCCTCCCCCCCCCCCCCCCCCCGCAACTTTCTTCCACCACACAGCCCCTCCACTCCAGTGAGCAGGGTGGCATTAATCAACAAGCCTATACTGCCGTCTCTGTTGCACCGCCCTATTGTCTCCTATTTGGATGTCTCATTAAAGATGAATGCCATCTCTTCCAAATGTTATCCCCACCCCGCCCATAATGGGGGTGGGGTGAAGCACTGGTATATATTCTCCAGCCTGGTGTATATTAAGGAAACTTCTTACATTGACTGAAGACACCGAGTGCCCAAAGCGAAGAAGAAACACAGAAAGTTAAGGTTTGAGGATTTTATATTTTGTTAAATTGAATAATACTTCCCTCTTTTCATAATAAAATATACATACTTGAAGCACTACGGAGATGTAAGCAATCGTTACATTTTTTCCCAATAACTATGGAACCTGTAGGTATCCAATCATGATATTTTTACACAAATATATGCATCAATTAATGATTACACTGAAGAAGTTTTATTGATTTCTGGCTAACTTTGCATAATTGTAGAGGAATCTGCAAGTTTTGTCAATTTCAAGAAAATCTCAGGATAAGTTTTCCATAATCACTCAAGACCATAGAGGTATGCGACCAGAAATCAAGATTTTGGCGATTATTGATTTTTGACTGTCACCTGACCAAACCAGCACTGATGAACGTTATAGTTATCGATATGAGAAGCCAGAATATATGTTGAAGGGGCTTTCAGGCCCCTAGATACTGATTGATGGAGTTCAGACCTACAAAGACCACTTCCGACAGCCTGTCACTTCATATAAACCATTCTCATCCAGTTTGTATCTAGGACGATCCGGAACATACCCCCGCCACTTTCTTCCACCACACAGCCCCTCCACTCCAGTCAGTGAGCAGGGTGGCATTAATCAACAAGCCTATACTGCCGTCTCTGTTGCACCGCCCTATTGTCTCCTATTTGGATGTCTCATTAAAGATGAATGCCATCTCTTCCAAATATTATCCCCACCCCGCCCATAATGGGGGTGGGGTGATACACTGGTATATATTCTCCAGCCTGGTGTATATTAAGGAAACTTCTTACATTGACTGAAGACACTGAATGCCCAAAGCGAAGAAGAAACACAGAAAGTTAAGGTTTGAGGATTTTATATTTTGTTAAATTGAATAATACTTCCCTCTTTTCATAATAAAATATACATACTTGAAGCACTACGGAGATGTAAGCAATCGTTACATTTTCTCCTAATAACTATGGAACCTGTAGGTATCCAATCATGATATTTTTACACAAATATATGCATCAATTAATGATTACACTGAAGAAGTTTTATTGATTTCTGGCTAACTTTGCATAGTTTCATGAAGAGGAATCTGCAAGTTTTGTCAATTTCAAGAAAATCTCAGGATAAGTTTTCCATAATCACTCACGACCATAGAGGTATGCGACCAGAAATCCGAGAAACAGATTTCTGAAAGATACGTAACCAAGATTTTTGGCGATTATTGATTTTTGACTGTCACCTGACCAAACCAGCACTGATGAACGTTATAGTTATCGATATGAGAAGCCAGAATATATGTTGAAGGGGCTTTCAGGCCCCTAGATACTGATTGATGGAGTTCAGACCTACAAAGACCACTTCCGACAGCCTGTCACTTCATATAAACCATTCTCATCCAGTTTGTATCTAGGACGATCCGGAACATACCCCCGCCACTTTCTTCCACCACACAGCCCCTCCACTCCAGTCAGTGAGCAGGGTGGCATTAATCAACAAGCCTATACTGCCGTCTCTGTTGCACCGCCCTATTGTCTCCTATTTGGATGTCTCATTAAAGATGAATGCCATCTCTTCCAAATATTATCCCCACCCCGCCCATAATGGGGGTGGGGTGATACACTGGTATATATTCTCCAGCCTGGTGTATATTAAGGAAACTTCTTACATTGACTGAAGACATTGAATGCCCAAAGTGAAGAAGAAACACAGAAAGTTAAGGTTTGAGGATTTTATATTTTGTTAAATTGAATAATACTTCCCTCTTTTCATAATAAAATATACATACTTGAAGCACTACGGAGATGTAAGCAATCATTACATTTTCTCCTAATAACTATGGAACCTGTAGGTATCCAATCATGATATTTTTACACAAATATATACATCAATCAATGATTACACTGAAGAAGTTTTATTGATTTCTGGCTAACTTTGCATAGTTGTGGGAATGTGCAAGTTTTGTCAATTTCAAGAAAATCTCACGATAAGTGTTCCAAAATCACTCAAGACCATAGAGGTATGCGACCAGGAATCCGAGAAACGGATTTCTGAAGATACGTAACCCAGATTTTGGCGTTTATTGATTTTTGACTGTCACCTGACCAAACTAGCACTAATGCGCGTTATAGTTATCGATATGAGAAGCCAGAATATATACTGAAGAGGCTTTCAGGCCCCTAGATACTGATTGATGGAGTTCAGACCTACAAAGACCACTTCCGCCAGCCTGTCACTTCATATAAACCATTCCCATCCAATTTGTATATACGACGATCCGGAACATACCCCCACCGCAACTTTCTTCCACCACACAGCCCCTCCACTCCAGCGAGCAGGGTGGCATTAATCAACAAGCCTATACTGCCGTCTCTGTTGCACCGCCCTATTGTCTCCTATTTGGATGTCTCATTAAAGATGAATGCCATCTCTTCCAAATATTATCCCCACCCCGCCCATAATGGGGGATGGGGTGATACACTGGTATATATTCTCCAGCCTGGTGTATATTAAGGAAACTTCTTACATTGACTGAAGACACTGAATGCCCAAAGCGAAGAAGAAACACAGAAAGTTAAGGTTTGAGGATTTTATATTTTGTTAAATTGAATAATACTTCCCTCTTTTCATAATAAAATATACATACTTGAAGCACTACGGAGATGTAAGCAATCATTACATTTTCTCCTAATAACTATGGAACCTGTAGGTATCCAATCATGATATTTTTACACAAATATATACATCAATCAATGATTACACTGAAGAAGTTTTATTGATTTCTGGCTAACTTTGCATAGTTGTAGAGGAATCTGCAAGTTTTGTCAATTTCAAGAAAATCTCAGGATAAGTTTTCCATAATCACTCAAGACCATAGAGGTATGCGACCAGAAATTCGAGAAACAGATTTCTGAAGATACGTAACCAAGATTTTGGCGATTATTGATTTTTGACTGTCACCTGACCAAACCAGCACTGATGAACGTTATAGTTATCGATATGAGAAGCCAGAATATATGTTGAAGGGGCTTTCAGGCCCCTAGATACTGATTGATGGAGTTCAGACCTACAAAGACCACTTCCGACAGCCTGTCACTTCATATAAACCATTCTCATCCAGTTTGTATCTAGGACGATCCGGAACATACCCCCGCCACTTTCTTCCACCACACAGCCCCTCCACTCCAGTCAGTGAGCAGGGTGGCATTAATCAACAAGCCTATACTGCCGTCTCTGTTGCACCGCCCTATTGTCTCCTATTTGGATGTCTCATTAAAGATGAATGCCATCTCTTCCAAATATTATCCCCACCCCGCCCATAATGGGGGTGGGGTGATACACTGGTATATATTCTCCAGCCTGGTGTATATTAAGGAAACTTCTTACATTGACTGAAGACATTGAATGCCCAAAGTGAAGAAGAAACACAGAAAGTTAAGGTTTGAGGATTTTATATTTTGTTAAATTGAATAATACTTCCCTCTTTTCATAATAAAATATACATACTTGAAGCACTACGGAGATGTAAGCAATCATTACATTTTCTCCTAATAACTATGGAACCTCTAGGTATCCAATCATGATATTTTTACACAAATATATACATCAATCAATGATTACACTGAAGAAGTTTTATTGATTTCTGGCTAACTTTGCATAGTTGAAGAGGAATCTGTCAGTTTTGTCAATTTCAAGAAAATCTCAAGATAAGTTTTCCATAATCACTCAAGACCATAGAGGTATGCGACCAGAAATCCGAGAAACAGATTTCTGAAGATACGTAACCAAGATTTTGGCGATTATTGATTTTTGACTGTCACCTGACCAAACCAGCACTGATGAACGTTATAGTTATCGATATGAGAAGCCAGAATATATGTTGAAGGGGCTTTCAGGCCCCTAGATACTGATTGATGGAGTTCAGACCTACAAAGACCACTTCCGACAGCCTGTCACTTCATATAAACCATTCTCATCCAGTTTGTATCTAGGACGATCCGGAACATACCCCCGCAACTTTCTTCCACCACACAGCCCCTCCACTCCAGTCAGTGAGCAGGGTGGCATTAATCAACAAGCCTATACTGCCGTCTCTGTTGCACCGCCCTATTGTCTCCTATTTGGATGTCTCATTAAAGATGAATGCCATCTCTTCCAAATGTTATCCCCACCCCGCCCATAATGGGGGTGGGGTGAAGCACTGGTATATATTCTCCAGCCTGGTGTATATTAAGGAAACTTCTTACATTGACTGAAGACACCGAGTGCCCAAAGCGAAGAAGAAACACAGAAAGTTAAGGTTTGAGGATTTTATATTTTGTTAAATTGAATAATACTTCCCTCTTTTCATAATAAAATATACATACTTGAAGCACTACGGAGATGTAAGCAATCGTTACATTTTTTCCTAATAACTATGGAACCTGTAGGTATCCAATCATGATATTTTTACACAAATATATGCATCAATTAATGATTACACTGAAGAAGTTTTATTGATTTCTGGCTAACTTTGCATAATTGTAGAGGAATCTGCAAGTTTTGTCAATTTCAAGAAAATCTCAGGATAAGTTTTCCATAATCACTCAAGACCATAGAGGTATGCGACCAGAAATCCGAGAAACAGATTTCTGAAGATACGTAACCAAGATTTTGGCGATTATTGATTTTTGACTGTCACCTGACCAAACCAGCACTGATGAACGTTATAGTTATCGATATGAGAAGCCAGAATATATGTTGAAGGGGCTTTCAGGCCCCTAGATACTGATTGATGGAGTTCAGACCTACAAAGACCACTTCCGACAGCCTGTCACTTCATATAAACCATTCTCATCCAGTTTGTATCTAGGACGATCCGGAACATACCCCCGCCACTTTCTTCCACCACACAGCCCCTCCACTCCAGTCAGTGAGCAGGGTGGCATTAATCAACAAGCCTATACTGCCGTCTCTGTTGCACCGCCCTATTGTCTCCTATTTGGATGTCTCATTAAAGATGAATGCCATCTCTTCCAAATGTTATCCCCACCCCGCCCATAATGGGGGTGGGGTGAAGCACTGGTATATATTCTCCAGCCTGGTGTATATTAAGGAAACTTCTTACATTGACTGAAGACACCGAGTGCCCAAAGCGAAGAAGAAACACAGAAAGTTAAGGTTTGAGGATTTTATATTTTGTTAAATTGAATAATACTTCCCTCTTTTCATAATAAAATATACATACTTGAAGCACTACGGAGATGTAAGCAATCGTTACATTTTTTCCCAATAACTATGGAACCTGTAGGTATCCAATCATGATATTTTTACACAAATATATGCATCAATTAATGATTACACTGAAGAAGTTTTATTGATTTCTGGCTAACTTTGCATAATTGTAGAGGAATCTGCAAGTTTTGTCAATTTCAAGAAAATCTCAGGATAAGTTTTCCATAATCACTCAAGACCATAGAGGTATGCGACCAGAAATCCGAGAAACAGATTTCTGAAGATACGTAACCAAGATTTTGGCGATTATTGATTTTTGACTGTCACCTGACCAAACCAGCACTGATGAACGTTATAGTTATCGATATGAGAAGCCAGAATATATGTTGAAGGGGCTTTCAGGCCCCTAGATACTGATTGATGGAGTTCAGACCTACAAAGACCACTTCCGACAGCCTGTCACTTCATATAAACCATTCTCATCCAGTTTGTATCTAGGACGATCCGGAACGCAACTTTCTTCCACCACACAGCCCCTCCACTCCAGTCAGTGAGCAGGGTGGCATTAATCAACAAGCCTATACTGCCGTCTCTGTTGCACCGCCCTATTGTCTCCTATTTGGATGTCTCATTAAAGATGAATGCCATCTCTTCCAAATGTTATCCCCACCCCGCCCATAATGGGGGTGGGGTGAAGCACTGGTATATATTCTCCAGCCTGGTGTATATTAAGGAAACTTCTTACATTGACTGAAGACACCGAGTGCCCAAAGCGAAGAAGAAACACAGAAAGTTAAGGTTTGAGGATTTTATATTTTGTTAAATTGAATAATACTTCCCTCTTTTCATAATAAAATATACATACTTGAAGCACTACGGAGATGTAAGCAATCGTTACATTTTTTCCCAATAACTATGGAACCTGTAGGTATCCAATCATGATATTTTTACACAAATATATGCATCAATTAATGATTACACTGAAGAAGTTTTATTGATTTCTGGCTAACTTTGCATAGTTGTAGGTTACACACCACTAAATGATTCTTGTACCGAGGGTTATCCCGGAGAATAGAAGACCGGCTACAGCGATTGGACCATATTTATTCCGGAAGTGAATTGTTTTGTGTAATACTTTTTGTTTATCTCTCTTTTTGTTGGTCTTCATAACTAAGAAGTTTCTTGGTCACTTTGAAAATAAAAAATAAATTTCAGGAAATTTTCATTACACACCCCCTGCCGTCGTCATGGGGGTGTTTATTCTATGGCATATCTTCCTCCAGCTACAGCTCGGAAAAATGGTACATAAGGTCACCTCAATTTTCGATATGTTTGGAGGCAGAAGCCAGGCTTTCTGACGATATATGTTATTAGTCGTCGGGAAATATTGGGAATAGGGTTTTTTGGACATGTTCCAGGCCAATTTACTACATAAATAGTAAGGTGATCATTTGGTGGTGTGCAACCTGAAGAGGAATCTGCAAGTTTTGTCAATTTCAAGAAAATCTCAGGATAAGTTTTCCATAATCACTCAAGACCATAGAGGTATGCGACCAGAAATCCGAGAAACAGATTTCTGAAGATACGTAACCAAGATTTTGGCGATTATTGATTTTTGACTGTCACCTGACCAAACCAGCACTGATGAACGTTATAGTTATCGATATGAGAAGCCAGAATATATGTTGAAGGGGCTTTCAGGCCCCTAGATACTGATTGATGGAGTTCAGACCTACAAAGACCACTTCCGACAGCCTGTCACTTCATATAAACCATTCTCATCCAGTTTGTATCTAGGACGATCCGGAACATACCCCCGCAACTTTCTTCCACCACACAGCCCCTCCACTCCAGTCAGTGAGCAGGGTGGCATTAATCAACAAGCCTATACTGCCGTCTCTGTTGCACCGCCCTATTGTCTCCTATTTGGATGTCTCATTAAAGATGAATGCCATCTCTTCCAAATGTTATCCCCACCCCGCCCATAATGGGGGTGGGGTGAAGCACTGGTATATATTCTCCAGCCTGGTGTATATTAAGGAAACTTCTTACATTGACTGAAGACACCGAGTGCCCAAAGCGAAGAAGAAACACAGAAAGTTAAGGTTTGAGGATTTTATATTTTGTTAAATTGAATAATACTTCCCTCTTTTCATAATAAAATATACATACTTGAAGCACTACGGAGATGTAAGCAATCGTTACATTTTTTCCTAATAACTATGGAACCTGTAGGTATCCAATCATGATATTTTTACACAAATATATGCATCAATTAATGATTACACTGAAGAAGTTTTATTGATTTCTGGCTAACTTTGCATAGTTGTAGGTTACACACCACTAAATGATTCTTGTACCGAGGGTTATCCCGGAGAATAGAAGACCGGCTACAGCGATTGGACCATATTTATTCCGGAAGTGAATTGTTTTGTGTAATACTTTTTGTTTATCTCTCTACAATAGTTGGTCTTCATAACTAAGAAGTTTCTTGGTCACTTTGAAAATAAAAAATAAATTTCAGGAAATTTTCATTACACACCCCCTGCCGTCGTCATGGGGGTGTTTATTCTATGGCATATCTTCCTCCAGCTACAGCTCGGAAAAATGGTACATAAGGTCACCTCAATTTTCGATATGTTTGGAGGCAGAAGCCAGGCTTTCTGACGATATATGTTATTAGTCGTCGGGAAATATTGGGAATAGGGTTTTTTGGACATGTTCCAGGCCAATTTACTACATAAATAGTAAGGTGATCATTTGGTGGTGTGCAACCTGAAGAGGAATCTGCAAGTTTTGTCAATTTCAAGAAAATCTCAGGATAAGTTTTCCATAATCACTCAAGACCATAGAGGTATGCGACCAGAAATCCGAGAAACAGATTTCTGAAGATACGTAACCAAGATTTTGGCGATTATTGATTTTTGACTGTCACCTGACCAAACCAGCACTGATGAACGTTATAGTTATCGATATGAGAAGCCAGAATATATGTTGAAGGGGCTTTCAGGCCCCTAGATACTGATTGATGGAGTTCAGACCTACAAAGACCACTTCCGACAGCCTGTCACTTCATATAAACCATTCTCATCCAGTTTGTATCTAGGACGATCCGGAACATACCCCCCCCCGCAACTTTCTTCCACCACACAGCCCCTCCACTCCAGTGAGCAGGGTGGCATTAATCAACAAGCCTATACTGCCGTCTCTGTTGCACCGCCCTATTGTCTCCTATTTGGATGTCTCATTAAAGATGAATGCCATCTCTTCCAAAGTTATCCCCACCCCGCCCATAATGGGGTGGGGGTGAAACACTGGTATATACTCTCCAGCCTGGTGTATATTAAGGAAACTTTACATTGACTGAAGACACCGAGTGCCCAAAGCGAAGAAGAAACACAGAAAGTTAAGGTTTGAGGATTTTATATTTTGTTAAATTGAATAATACTCCTCTTTCAATAAAATATACATATTTAGTTACCAAGGAGATGTAAGCAATCGTTACATTTTTCCCAATAACTATGGAACCTGTAGGTATCCAATCATGATATTTTTACACAAATATATGCATCAATTAATGATTACACTGAAGAAGTTTTATTGATTTCTGGCTAACTTTGCATAATTGTAGAGGAATCTGCAAGTTTTGTCAATTTCAAGAAAATCTCAGGATAAGTTTTCCATAATCACTCAAGACCATAGAGGTATGCGACCAGAAATCCGAGAAACAGATTTCTGAAGATACGTAACCAAGATTTTGGCGATTATTGATTTTTGACTGTCACCTGACCAAACCAGCACTGATGAACGTTATAGTTATCGATATGAGAAGCCAGAATATATGTTGAAGGGGCTTTCAGGCCCCTAGATACTGATTGATGGAGTTCAGACCTACAAAGACCACTTCCGACAGCCTGTCAC
>JAVTVY010039422.1:0-15850 GCA_036873755.1 Hanleya hanleyi | reverse complement strand
TCGCGATCAACGACACACATCGGCATCCTGCACATATTGACCATTCAGATCACTTAAGCAACAACCAAAGCTTGTGCTATACCCAGTGGCAGATGAACATGCACCTTTTCAACAACCATGAACATTAATAAATATAAGGAAACATAGTTTAAACAAAATCTATTTGAAGAGAAAATAAACCCATTCATCTCCATTCATCTACCATCAAACATCCAACAAGCCAGGCAAATGTAGAAAACACAGAAGCTTTAAAGGCGGTCCGCGATGTCAGTGTATCCGACCTCAACTTTCCACTGAAGGACTTGGGTTGAAACGCACGGATTTCTATAAAATTTCACTGGTCTATCCATTAATATTTTATTGTTATGCGTGCTTCGATTAAACATTTTACATTCGGTATCAGCGAATAGTTTAGTAGCGAAAGTAAAACCTAAACGTATTTTACCACCAGCGCAGTTTATCTAGGTCACGTAACTGGAGTGTGAGCGGAACGCGGTTTGCTTGCAAGTTGGTCAAGGGTTCGCCTTTGGCTCACAAATAGAAACCGCGACGTGGTGAAGATGGTGAACAGTGTGCAATTGGTAAATTATAACTGTGTGAACACAGCGCAATTAGCGAGTAAATTATAACCATGTGAACAAAGCACAATTATTGAGTAAATTATAACCAGGTGAACAGAGCGCAATTATAAATTATAACCAGATGAGCAGAGCACAATTTGTGATTAAATTATAACCAGTTGAACAGAGCACAATTATTGATTAAATTATAACCAGGTAAACAGAGCACAATTATTGATTAAATTATAACCAGGTGAACAGAGCACAATTATTGATTAAATCGGACAATATTAACCGAGTACAATTGGTAAATAAATGGTGATAATGAAGAGGGACATGATTAGAAAGTAGATGGTATCGGTAATGATATAAGCAGAGTGAGAAAATCTTCACGATGTAAGCAGACACCCATTGATTTAACCGTAACATGTTACAATGATGGAGTGCCCAAGTAAGCCAAACCAAACAAAGTTGTGACGTGATGCTCAGGTATTCCCCAACTTCTTGTCAGCCCGACGAGCCCAGTCTAATATAGGAAATTTGGTTCATATTCTTCTAAAGTAACCACATATATTTGCAAGAACGACCCAGCTATTTACGAAAAATAATATGTTATATCAATACATAAACCGACTCGAAAACTGTGAACTGTCTGCCAGAATATATCAGCGACCAATAAGTAAGAAAGTAAGTGAAAAAAAAGAGAAACATATTCGCACAACCATAATCGCTTGGAAAAGCAAACCGTCAGCACTTGTTGAGGGTGATTTCCTGAATAAAAACAGAATATTTTTAAATTGTAAAACTGTAAACATCTACATTAGCGGCAAATGGGGAAATGAATATAGTCATATCGTAGTGAAGAAACATTGAGGAATAACCGTAACTGCTGTGAACCAGGAATTTTCCATTTTTTTTACCTTATTGAAAATGTTTTACCTTATTAGTTTTCCGTTCAAAGTTAACTTGTATCTTTCCGCTGCCCTCAGACGCTGCCCTCTCATGTAGAAATTATATTTTTGCTCTCCAGGATCTTCACAATATTCAACTAATGAACAAAGGAATGGCTGTGTATGTGGAGTCGTGTGTGTAACTCTATTAACGAATTATAATAACATTCACTGTCTTTATTTCTCGACATTATTGCACTTTAAAGTCCGAAATCAAGACGTGGAGAATCAAAATATATATATATTTTTTATGATATACCCATATCATAATATATATATATATATATATATATTCAAACCCAATATTTAGTTGATTTCATTTTAATCTGTAATCCGACACTCTACCCATTCGGCCAAACAGCTGTTGCAATTTTTTCTGAGGGAGCGGGGGGAATCATGTAACGAATGGCGGTGATTTACACTTTTACAGAGCATTCCAAACGTTTTGACATACATGTATTTCTATATTATAAAAATATGACACCAAGGCGATATTTCAGTATCATTCAGGATAAAAATCACTAAATGTGGAACGACTCGTTTTGGTTAAAGGTGTCACATTTTACATATGAAGAGAATCACCTATAAGATTGCAAAAACAAATGCTTATTTCCTGATACTCGTAATATGTTTTTGACTCCTCCCTTCTTGGCGAAAATTCAGAATACGAAAATTCAGTATTTTCTCTCTCAAGCTACTAACAAATATCAACCAGTATGTCATAATTATTCGAGATATTAACTCGTACATTTAGCCATTAACAGATAAATGACCTTTTCGTATATTTCTAATCAGGAAAAATGAGTTTTAGGTCATCACCTATTAAGGGCGAAATCATATTTCGGTTTATAAACGCAACATTCTAAGGAAAAATGTACGGTCAAACCGAACACTTTCTTGGCGAATCAAAGAATTTGGTTGTGCCAAATGACCTTTTCGTATATTTCTAATCAGGAAAAAATATCCTAGCCAGGTTATTAGATAATAACCGGACATCCTAGACTTACCGGACATTATTTCCCTTTACATATGGAAAGTCGATGTATCGAGATAGCTGAAAGCAAAAGTTTTCGTTTCTCGTGAAAAAAAAATTCAAGTCGTTAAACAGTCTAATTAAAAACCGATCCCCAATCGGGATCATACGCAGATACGCAGATACTTTAATAATATTATGAGTGGTAGTGCGACAGTAACATGCGAACGTTATAAAGAGATTGGCGATTTAACCCGAATAAGTAAAAATGGATCATCACCTTTCAATGGTTGTGAGGCCTAGTCATTACCTTTCAAAGGTGAAGAAATCAGTTCATTCCCATTTCAGGGTGATGACCAATGTGTTTTAGGTCATCACCTATTAAGGGTGATAACCAGGCCTCATCACGCTTAAAAGGTGATGACTTATCACTTCATACAGTGATGCTATCAACCTTATTTTTTACAATTTTTTTCTTCTTCTTCTTCTGCTTTCTTTTTTGCTGTGTACCCTATTGCGGGTCAGTTTTTAATCAGATTGAGCTTTACACAGACGTTTAATGAGCCTCGAGCGTCCTGTGGATAGTGCAACTGTATACGTTCATCACTACACATGGGAAAGATATATTTAAGATGTGCTAACGTGTGGCCCCATAAGGGAGATGTTAAGTTTGGTGTTATGGATAGGTTTGTTTTGCCGTTTATCAAGAGTTATTGGCTGTAAAAAAACACCCATTTCCCTATGAAGATCTCAAGGAGTCCCACAACTACAAAACATCCAAACATCGGGAAGCTTTCACAGAGGTCCGCGCACAGCTGACTGTTTGGATTGATTCTGTTTCAACTCTGGGCCCGCTGTGTCAAACTTGGGCGAGAGGAAGAACAGATGAAAGACTACTGATTCAAAATGGCGGCTATCTAAACTTTATTTGATGTTAATTCTGGGATATAAGATGCTATAATTGTTAATGTGGGTCGGCTGGAACACCGGAGTGGTGCTCGTCCTACAACACTTTGAAGTTATGTAAAGGGAAGATTGAAGTCGTGTTTGAAATGGCGGGCATGGTTTGGAGAAAAGAACTATCGTCCGCATCAAACGGGAAAAGTCGGTAGAGGTTTGAAGATTTGTGACCCCAGATTCAATAACACATTCATACAAAGTTGCAGTTGGTTTCAATGATAGTTGAATTTTTTATACTCTTTTCAGTCTGATTTGAAAGTATTTGTTCATATTCCTCAGCTAAGGCTGCAATGGAAGGTAAAATTCACGGAAAAACTCCCCAACAGGTACTAAATTATAAGGAATAATATTACATGTAACATTAAATAAACTTGATGAATCTGCGTATTTTAACACGTTGATATTTGTTGAGGAAAAAGGACTTTAATAATATTATGAGTGGTAGTGCGAGACAGTAACATGCGAACGTTATAAAGAGATTGGCGATTTAACCCGAATAAGTAGTTTTGCATGCCTCACAAACCGGACGCAATGGTCAGGTAATTGATCACAAAACTCATGATCGGCACATCCATCAAACTTGGCATATTCTTCACTTGAGCCATATACAATATCAATATCTGTGGGCCCTGAGAAGCCCTCTGGCCCCTAAAATGGGATATGAGACGAAATATTATCTGAAACGTGCCACACTACATGTATATATCTGATTCAAGTGCTATAAGAATATCTAAGGAAATCCAAGATAGCGGCTCTGGAGAAGTCAAATCTCCGAGTCTGGGCCCCGAGAATCCCTCTGGTACCTAAAATGGCATAGGAGGGGAAATATTACCTGAAAAATGAAACTTGGCGTGCCACACTACATGTGCTATAAGAACATCTAAGGAAATCCAAGATAGCGGCTCTGGAGAAGTCAAATCTCTGGGCCCGGAGAAGCCCTCTGGTACCTAAAATGGCATAGATGGGGAAATATTACCTGAAACTTGAAACTTGCCGTGCCACACTACATGTATATATCTGATTCAAGCGCTATAAGAATATCTAAGAAAATCCAAGATAGCGGCTCTGGAGAATTCAAATTATAAAAATTAGCCACTTTGGGTGTGATTTTTCGGACCGATTTGTGCAACTTTCTGCAAAACTGCCTGGTAAATTAGTAAATAATGATTTTTATTTGAGATAAAATAGTATTGGGCACTTTGACGTAGAAAAAAGCACAAATCTTGACGGAATACAATAAAAACTCAACTTTCCAGTTGCAGCCATTTTGAATTTGCCATGATGCTCTGCTCCAATGATCAATTAAGAGGTGCAATCTCTTGTTCTCGTTGAAGACAAGAGAAGGGATGAAGAAGGGGTATTTTATGGTGAGTGATGTGATGAGATGGAAAGCGAGAATAGACTTATCCAGCATGGACCCTACAACTTGTCAAGGTATATAGTGTCCATGATTCTAGTATACAATGGAAGGAGGGGAGGGAGGGATGAAGGGTAGCTGTTCAGCTGTCCGGTATGGTGTTCTATACGTCGCCTTTCGTGTCGCGCTTTGCTGTTTTGAAAGTCGACGCGCGAGTACGGAAAGCCATCAGTGTCATAACTTCTGGTTTTCCACACCTGGTGATTCTATTTTCCACGTGTGGTAATTCAATTTTTCACGTGTGGGAATTCTATTTTCCACACGTGGAAAGTACAGCCAATGGTTGTGATGTTTGGACCAATTATTCAACCTGGAAATACCACACGTGGAAATTATTTACGTGTGAAAAATATCCACCAATTATAGAACTGGGAAATTATTTACCACGCGTGATATTTATCATCCAATCATTGATTTCGGAAATACGACCCGTGCTAAATAATTTCCACACGTCGAAGTTTTATTTTACTCGGCCATTAATGACAGCTTCACAAACGAAGGTCCCTCCAAAACACTTAGGCCTATCCTTGTACGAGATATCTATTCGATTGTTCCTTTAGAACGGCTAGAATTCTGTAATTATTTGGTATTAACAATACTCCCTAAATGCAGTCTTATGATATCCCTGGCGGAGGTGTCCAGAGTATTTACCCGCTCTTTTAAAGATAAGGCCAAAGTGCGTGAATCTACTTTCTGTAACGACTGTTTTAATTGGTAAAATTCGAAAATAAGAATTACCACGCGTGGAAAAGGAAATTACGACGTTTGAAAACCCAGTAAAATACAACGCGTGAAAATTATTTTCCATGCATCGTATTTCCGAATTCAATGATTGGATGATAAATACCACTCGTGGTAAATAATTTTCACACGTGGTATTCCCAGCTCTATTATTGGTGGATATTTTCCACACATGGTAAGTAATTTTCACGTCTTGTATTTCCAGATTGAATAATTGGTCGAAATATGCACGCGTGGTAATTACCAGTCAAACCATTGGCTTTATTTTCCACGTGTGGAAACCAGAAGTTATGACACTGATGACTTTCCATGCGCGACGCAAACTTGTCCCTAATAGAACAACATACACCGGCGAGTCGAGAACAGTTGAGCCAGCAGACAGACTAGTAGTAGCCCACAAGAACACCCCCCAAACTTCTCCCTCTCCATCTCCGGAATCATCAGAGAAAACATTTAAAAAATGGACGTTTTCAACCTAGTTGAAAAATACCAAGTGCGGAGGATAATGGATAAATTCAAAATTTTATCTTCAGAAATTTCTCCGTGTTTATCCAATTTGGCTTATTTTTCTTGCCTAAAGATGCATGTAACTGGTTAGTTATTCTCTATCACATTGATCTATTTTTGTCTACCAAAATAGCTTTTAAAAAAATTGATTGGTTAGATGGATCCAGGGCATGGTAAAATTTGTTCAAGCCCCTTTAATCTTCAATATCTTATTCTGAGATGCTGTATCCCTGTTAACATTAGGTTAACTCCAATATCGATCAAGCTTACATGACAACGGACTCCAATCGTCTCACAGGAAAAAGCAATTGAAAATAAAAAAGGTTTTGTTTTGTGCTAAATTTCTACTTCTCAAAAATTCGATGATGGAAAACTAAGATTATTTTGCCGGGGGCCAGAGCAAATGTAATTCTCGTATTTGATTATTTACCCGCGTTTCCGTGTCTGGTTTCACCATCACTGCCTCCTGGAAACAAACCAGTGGATGCATGTAACTTCATCCTTCAGTGTCAAAGTAATTTGTGTCGAATTTCAAATAAATTTGCAGGTGGTTAGTACTAATTTCTCTACAACTGTTTATTATGTCACTGACATGTTTCTTACCCACTTGTATATTAGAACTTCGTGTCACATTTTCAATCGTCTCGTGCGGTGAGACGCCATTCGATGCGAATGAGCAAACTCGTCTCTCGGGAAAAGGAGAATTAAGTACTCTCTGAAAACACTGGAGTGCAATTTCGCCCATGTCCCATTTAAGTGTTTCAGTGAAAATTTTCAATCAAGTTGAGTGGTTTATCAACTCAAATTTGGACGAATTTCACTCAAATTGAGTATATTCCATTCAACTTGAAGGGGATCTTTTTTCGAGAGAGAGTATATGCAGACTAATTTACATCATTCAGATCAAAAGGAAGGGTCGATCGTGATTTCGATCACTATAATTCCTATCATTTTCATTCTTTCTGGTTTATGTTGAAAACTAATTAATTTGGATTATAAAATGAGTCCATCTATTAAACACGTGTGGTAAAAGACAGAAATGTCCAGTATAGGGTAATATTTCCGGTTAACTGGGTTGCTTCCTTTCTGATTTGTAAATTGTGAATGATATTTTTCCTAAAGACAAGCACAGGAAATAGGACATTATTTCCTTTTACATCTATATTTCTGAATAAGGCTAGATCATAAGTTCACTGGCTGTAGCCTGATATTCCTGTGTAAGAGATCATTGAAGTTTTGGCTTCGTATAAAATATCACACTAAAAGTGGGAAGTAATACTCGGAGACTGTATACACATGGTTACCAGTATCATCTGAAACTGGATCGTAATTTCACTTTCATTCGCTTCTTTTTAAAATACTCAAGAAAATTCATTGTTTCACCTTTTCCTTGCATTACCTTTCTGAGTAGAAAGCTAATTTTACTGCAACAAAGTTGTCAGTATAATTTGTTGTAAAATGAACAGTATATATTGCGAAGTTACAGTTAATTATGGTATATTTGCCGCACTAAAACTACAGTAAAATACAACAAACCTTTACGGTGCAATGCGCGAATGTATGCCATATGTAGATCTATCTATCCGTTTATATTTTTCTGAAACTATTATTCACATATCCTTAACAGTAATGACAGTGCTTGTCCGTGTAGACAAATTTTACTAGTCAGACTAATGAATATCATCTAAAACTAATTAGCATTTAGAGTAGCATGAAATCTATAGTTCTGGGAGAGAGGTATCAAATTTTATAGGGCTAAGGTTTCTCTCAGCAAGGTGCATGTATGGAGCATGGAGTTTACAAATAATCCTTAGAAAACTCCATGGTGCCTGCAATCCAATCGTTGAGTGTTTGGGTAAACTTTCAAATAAACCATACAACGACAGTTTTATTGGGTAATTAGTGATTTAGATTCACACATTTGATATAGAAGGTTCGTTTTTCTTTCAGGTTACCCACACTGATCCCAATATTTTTCGAACGAAATTTCATGTCTGCATTTCTTTAAAAACTGTGAATGAACAGTCCGGACAAACAAACTGTGACTGAACAGTCCGAACAAACAAACTGTGACTGATCAGTCCGGACAAACAAACTTTGACTGAACAGTCGGGACAAACAAACTGTGACTGAACAGTCCGGACAAAAAACTGTGACTGAACAGTCCGGACAAACAAACCTTGACTGAACAGTCGGGACAAACAAACTGTGACTGAACAGTCCGGACAAAAAACTGTGACTGAACAGTCCGGACAAACAAACTGTGACTGAACAGTCCGGACAAACAAACTGTGACTGAACAGTCCGGACAAGCAAACAAACAGAGTCGGTTGCAGAATTATAGTAAGAGTATGTAAGCGTATATTGCAGAAAGGTACAGGCATGTGTGCATGTACAGGCATGTGTGCATGTACAGACATATGTGCATGTACAGACATGTGTGCATGTACGGGCATGTGTGCATGTACATGCGTGTGTGCATGTACAGGCCTGTGTGCATGTACAGGCATTTGTGCATCATGAAATTACATTACATTAAAATTGTGCATCATGAAATTAAATGTGTGCATGTACATGCATGTGTGCATGTACATGCATGTGTGCATGCAGGGATGTGTGCATGTACTTACCTCTATCCATGAAAAAAATCGCTTATATCGGCGGTATCTTTGCAGTCGGGATGACAATGCACATACAGATTATAGAGCTTACAGGAACAAATTAAATCATACTATTCGGCTTTCAAAAAAGAACTACTTCGAAAACAAATTCAACCAGTGCAATCAAGACATTAAAGGAACTTGGAAAATATTAAACCAGTTGATGAATCGGAAGAAAAACGCGTCTCTACCTAAAACATTTTTAATTAATGGTGAAGAGGAAACCGACAGTCTTACCATTGCTAATAAATTTAACGAATATTTTAGCTCACTAGCGTCTAATTTAGACTCAAAAATTCCTCCGATGACTTGGTGGCTTCAAAAGAATCAAAAAATTACAGCATAGCTATGTTTCTGGACCTTTCCAAGGCGTTTGATACAGTCAATCATGATATCTTAGTCTCCAAACTATATCACTACGGTTTCCGCGGGTCACCCAATAACTGGTTCAGAAGCTACCTGTCTGGTAGGACACAGTCTGTTTCGTATAATAATATAATCTCTTCTCCTACCGATATCACATGCGGTGTACCACAAGGATCTATTCTTGGACCGCTTTTATTTTTGTTATATATAAATGATATTAATAACGTAACAGATTATCTCAAACTGATTCTTTTTGCTGATGACACGAATGCAGTTTGTTCTTCCAAACACTTGGCGGATGCTGCTCGAATTATGTCAGACGAACTGCAGAAACTACATACGTGGTTTTGTGCAAATCGCCTATCTTTAAATGTCAAAAAAAATAAATATATGATAGTTAGCCCAAGTAAAATACAACGCTTGAGAAACGTCCCAAAACTAGAAATAGCTGGCCATGAAATTGAAGAGGTTAGTAACTTTAAATTCCTGGGCATAATCTTGAATAATAAACTAAGTTGGACAAATCACATAGATTATATCTGCAAAAAAATCTCAAGAAATACAGGAGTTATTAATCATATAAAAAACTCTGTTAACAAGAAAACTTATATTCTGTATTATTCTATGATATATCCCTATCTGTCTTATTGTAACATTCTTTGGGGCAATACTTACCTTACTCATCTTAACCCGTTGATTGTACTACAGAAACGCGTAATAAGAGTTCTCACTTCATCCAATAAACGTGATCATACGCAGCCTCTCTTTTCGAAATTAAAAATCCTGCCTCTAACTAAACTTCACCTATATGTTTCCCTAAGTTTTGTACATACTTTTATGTATCACCCTGAAATTATACCGAAACGCCTTAAAAATTATTTTACAAGACTTTCTGCAGTGCATCGATATCAAACAAGGAACCAGCAAATGAATCTTTACAGACCATTCTATAAGACAAATTTTTCTTTCCATACTCTGAGAGTAGCAGGACCACGGGAATGGAACAAACTTCCCTCTCCGCTCAGATCTATATTCTCATCCTCGCTATTTAAATCCAAGCTCAAGTCTTATCTCATTGAAATGTAGCCTGTTTTCCCCCTTATACATGATAGTATCACGTGCTATGCATTAACTTGCCCTGTTCTATTCTGTATTTGTATGTGTTAAAAACTTTCACCTACCGTATCTGTACCATCGTTTTTTGTAAGTGTTACGGGATAGAACAAGCCCCCAGGGGTTTTATTCCCGTTTTCTGAAATCATGTCTTTGTATTGTTAGTGTATAATTATTGGTGAATAAATATCTATCTATCTATCTATCTACAGGCATGTGTGCATATACACTGTAAATTTGGTGTTTAGATCCTAAACATAAATCTAAACACAAATTTTGTCCATAGTTTTTGACACGTTTAAATTCCAACATGTTTAGAAATATTGTGCTTAGACCTTAAACACATAGCTAAACATGTTTAGAAAGTTTGTATTTAGAGCTTAAACACAAGCTAAACATGTTTAGTAATATTGTGTTTAGACCCTAAACACAATGCTAACATGTTTAGGATTATTGTGTTTAGATCCTAAACACAAAGCTAAACATGTTTAGGAATATTGTGTTTAGACCATAAACACAAAGCTAAACACGTTTAGAAATATTGTGCTTAGAGCCTAAACACATAGCTAAACATGTTTAGGAAGATTGTGATTAGACCCTAATCACAAAGCTGAACATGTTTAGGAATATTGTGTTTAGAATCTAGACACAAAGCTAAACATAACCCTAAACAGAAAACTAGACACAAAATTTGTCCGCTTTTTTTAACATGTTTAAATGCACACATGTTTAAATTCATTACATGTCATGGATTTAAACACAAATGTTGTGTCCTGTCTGTGAACATGTTTCAGTACAAAAATATTCTCCCTGTTGGTTTGCTGTGTAATACTCTCGGACTCAAGAATTGTATGTCGAAGTGAACTGGCCAGGCCTTCATTCTGATGTCAACGGTGGTATATTTCCAATATGCCTTTCGATGCCTGCTGATATGTGATATCCAAACACCATAGAATTCACAAATCAGATGATGAACATCCAGGAACAGCAAAACACAAATTGATGGGAAGAAAATAGTAGCAATCTGATAAATTCACAATTTTGCATGGACTACAAGTTGTAAGATATAGGTGTTGTTGCTTATTCCTAGATATTCACAATCCTCAATGAAAAAGTCTAACAATAAATGAAAGGAATAATAGTAAAAGTTCTCAGTTAGTTGAATTTTATTGTCAATTAGTGCACTGCTACCATGATCATCACACCCGCGCCACTCATATTGGAATTTCGTGAAATGAACTTTCATCGTAACAAGAACGGAAGCTCAAGTGTTCCCAAGATATGCCCATGAACAAACATAGTGACAGGGATTCATACAAGTCAAAAATTTTACCACCGAAAACTCAATATTACTCAAAATTGAGTTTTCATAATGTTGAAATTGAGTTTTCAAAATTTTTTATCGCCGATTCAAAGATTGCAATTGAGTTTTCCAAATTTTTTACCACCGATTTACCTATTGGTATTCAGTTCTCAAATATTTCAACCACCACCATGCACAGGATTTTGTTGGTGTGTTTCAATATGGTCAATATATTATACTATGAGGAGGGGATATTTTTGACAAAACATTTTCATCTACCCAATATCCAAATTAAATAAAACTCATTTTATTCAGCGCATCTTCAGCTAAAGTTTTCATCGGATGATGTATAAAAACCGAGAGATTTACATGTACCATACCACAAGATCAGTCTGAATAACAATGGACATGGGGATCTATATCACGAATGAAATCGGAGAGAAAAATCAAGCAGTAATTATTCGAAAAAGCGAACGATCGAACCAGGAAACACGTCTTCTTATCTGCAGCTAACTGCACCAAACACAGCCTCTGTAGATTATTGAACTTTAATTCAGTAACAAAGTGTTCACATGAGACAGATCTGCTAAGTTCTAAAGTCTAAATTTTCTGAAAACTACCGAATATTTTGGATGGTCACAGTTGCTCAATGTTAAATTTTTAAGCAAATTTCTTGAGTGCTATTTATCTCCCGAGTTCTCTAAAATCCAGTTTTGGAGGTCACCTCGTATTTAAAGTATGGTTTTTCATTACTCTTCCAACTATGAAAATTTATTGTTTATAATCAACGAGGAGTCAACTTTATGGAGCAGACAAAGATCAAATATGCAGCCTGGTCTCATCGCAGCATCAGTCTCACTGGCATCTCACGAGTGAATTTCTAGACCAGTCAATGTACCGTACTTTAGAAAAATACAACACGATCATCATGATTGCAGGTCTTGGCTTTAGCAAGTCATGTGAAATTCAGACGTTTAGTCTTGATGTATTTTCAATCTCTGACATCGCTGGACAACTCACTTTTTACTTCGTGTTTGACGGATACTGAATGGACCGAACGTCGGCATTACGCTCCAAATTTAGCCGGGAAATATGGTCGACTGACTGCAGGCACGTGGTTCTACAAAGCGCAAGACTGTCGGCTGTCAACCCTATTGCGGTAATGGAAACTTCCACTGACCCGGTGTTGTAAGCCCACAAGCCTTCCCGATGAATCGAATTGGAAGAGTTCACTTTCAAAATAGAGAAGTAGGGCACAAAAGTTTCGTCTAACAACAATGCGAGGGCAGATTTTTCTTTCGTTTCGTAGACTATATTTTTCCTTGTATTTCATTTCTGAAACTTGCAACTCTGGCGGACAAATTGACGACCTACGCGATTTAAAGATGACAACAACAACTACACAGGGTCTGTTTGAAGGTGAAGAAAAAAATAACTTTTACGGCGACAGATGACCGATAAAAACTTTTGGGCGGGAGTCTCGGTTGTCAAACTTTAGCGATAGTCTGGGAACCCTCGGCAGTACGAATGCAGGCTGCCACACAATAAACGTTTGAGGGTTCCGGAAATAATGTATGCAAGCAATTGTGTCTGCCGCTACGCGGCGCTGTGATCAGCATACTCGAAAGCGTTAACAACACAACGACACGTGGTGGCCCGCTCCCGGCGCCTGTTAGTGTCGTTTTCACGGTAAGATCGTCATTCGATTGAGTTTATTTCGTAATTTAGGGCTGTCAAATTAACTTTGACCATGTCTGCCGAATTGAGTTTTCCACGAAAAATTGAGTATTTGTCCAGTAAAACGGAAGCAATTGAGTTTCTTGCCATACGAATTGAGTTTTCAAAATTTTTTAACCACCGGTATTCGGTGGTAAAAAGCGACTTGTATGAATCCCTGAGTGAGCTAGCAATGTGGTTACTCCTCAGATGTAAAAAGTGGCCACACAATAGGAAAATGTATGTCCTTTCTGCGGTGTCAGAATGCCCCCGAAATCATGGAATGCACATGGGCAAAAATTATGTACATTCAAAGTACTGAATGAATCTATATAAACACTGTACCTTCATTCAAGAATTGTATTGGGTTCAAAGTTCTATAAGGAAAGTTCCAATCGATTTCAGATGTATGTTCAGGGGTTATTCTTGACAAAATTTTTTCATCTACTCAATTTCTGAATTCAATAAAACTCAATTTTTTTCGCGCGCCTTTGGCGCGCTAAATAATGCCTAAAACTCAATTTTTCCCGATTTTCATCGAATGAAGTATGAAAACTCAATTTTTCCCAATTTTCATCGAATGAAGTGCGAAAACTCAATTTTTAGTGCCTTTTCATCTTAGAAATAGGAAGAATTGATCATTCAGTAGTTTTAGTCCGAGCTTAATGCAGGTGTCAAGCGAACCACTCCCGGGGTTTGGTGGGACTAATGGAATTTACACATTACAAAATCTATTCATGGAGACACTTTACATTTCTTGACATTTGGCAGCTCTACATCATCCCGCCTACTTTCACTTTCAGGGACGTGCAAATGCCTGCGTCTGACTCTCCCCATTTACTGGAGTTTATTATTGATCATCAACTGTATGAATGTCTCCATGCATAGATCTTTATTCAGTTCTTTATTTTTCTAAGTTCAGTTTTTCAGCATTTTAAATCCCAATCCTTGACATTTCACCTGTACATTCACATCAACTCTGGAACGATATGTTCGCAACCGCAGCACCTCCATCAGTCTCAGACGAGTTCTTCTGTCTGTGGTATTCATGGCGGGAACTGTCGTCGATAAGGTAAACACCACATGACCACACCACATCCTGGTACCTGGAGTCGGAAATCGCCAACCCCAGTTTCCCCTCATAAAGAAATACAGGCGAGGGTTCCCCACATACACCGCACAGGCGTAGAATTTCGCAAAATTTTGCGAGAATCCAGTTGGATTCTCAATGGCTTAGTTTGCGAGTATCCAGAGAATCCAAATTTGCGGACTTTGTATTCCCAGTGGCACAGTTTGTGAGAATCCAAATTTCTCGCACCCAGCATTTCTTGACCAGTTGCCACTTCCATCAGTGCTGGTCACTGTGCAACTAGATGTAAACTTCTCAATGGGAAATTAATTGAAATCACTTTATTTATATATTCTTAGGAGGGTGGTTAGCACACCTAAAATAGCACACCCTTAAATTAGTTCAGGCGAGTGATTGGTTATCTCCATTGATGAGCAGTATTCAACCTAAACATTTTTTGCTAAGTGGTAAGTATATATAGTCTGAATCTTATTTCTTTTGTATCTTTGTATTGCAAAAAAACAAAACAATTGGGATTGTCTGCATTGCAAAAAAAAAAAAATAAAAAAAAATAAATAAAAAATAAAATCTGGCCACCTGCCTCATTTCCTGGCAAGCAGTAAAACAATTATTAATGAACCTTTGTATAAAGACCAGGCATAACAGCTTGGCATGGATTTATATCAGATACCGGTATGCAGCAACATTAAAAAAATAAGGAAATTCCTGATATTTTTGTCCCACATATTTTCATTTCATACCATGATGGTTTTTACAGTGAAAGATAAAAATTACCAACAAAAATTCAAGAGTCGCAGACATAATCAAGAAGTGCAGTGCCGTTAAAGTTAAAATCTTGACCTCAAATAAACTGACTTCTGAAGAAATGCGTCTTCTCAACGCAAATGGGTAGACCGCGTTGTTGTTCTTCATGACAGCTCATGCAGGCAATGTCTCTGAACGATCCATTTTTATTTTCACAAATTTCCTTACCGCTTGATTCTACTTTGCCCGATGTGCTGTCTTAGGGAAAATTGTTTATCAGTCTAATTATGAACGAATCCGAATCAAATTCATCTGCGAATTGATATCCAAATGTCCCAGGTTTTATTTTCACCCTCGTGTTATTGCCGTGTTATTCGCTGTGAGGACCACGTGTTAGCCGGATTCCATTCCTTCATATAGGCTGTTTTCGCCTGTTGGGTTTAACGTAGGTGGCTTTTGCACCAACAGCCGAGCGAAGGAGAATACACTTGAGTCATTTGGCGCCAGTCGGGAACCATTACAGAAAGTATTCGAGGCTCTCAAAAAATAATCTAGCAAAGGTTTCCGAGGGTTAGTTAGCGCATTACGTCATCAAAACATAGAAGAATCAAACGTTTGCGGTGCGTATAACAACAACAACGCACACATCGCTCTTCCGCCACGTGAGTGCAGTCTTTTCTTTCTTCTCGCGAGCTGTATTATCTTTGCATTTCGTTACAGAAACTCAATTTTATTGAAGGAAACTCAATT
>JAVTVY010039421.1:0-16113 GCA_036873755.1 Hanleya hanleyi | reverse complement strand
TTGGGACTTGAGGCAGCAAAAAAAGGTTAGCAATTCCTCCCCCGCCTTTAGACTAGTAAAACAAAAATGACCACCCCCTGCTTAGACTATTAAGAAAATTAATCCCCCACTGAAATGCACCCGCTCTTCCATCAATTTTGAACAGTCCCTTAGAATTAGGAGATATGATGCTCAAGTGGACTTGCTTTCTACAATCTGTCATTATTTAGGATTAGATTTACGAAAAGCCGCGTTTCATCGTTTTTTGTGGTTCTTGTTTGCATCCACTACCCATGTTAGAAGGGAGCATATAAGTTTCTTATCGCCTGTGGAAAAATAACATGTGGCTCGGGCTAATTGTCTTTTTTCGATCACCTTCAGAGACGAGGTATGTAGTATATCTGTAATCAATCAATATTGTGGCAATCATAGTTGTCATATGTTGATCGAAAAGATATAACTAGAAGTGGCATGTTCTCCCATCAGAGTAAATACCCCGACTGCTGTGCAATGTGTCTTCAATTAAAGAAAGCAATTGAGTGTTACATGTATCACCTTGCTGCGCTTACAAACCAATTATGAAAAGAAGTGCAGCGATCCGACCCCACATTAATACCATTCATTGAAGGTCGTAGTCTTTTCAGTTGTAGCGATGAAAACATCTTTTAAAGGCAATTTAGACATTAGTATGACACTCTACCACACCCCATGTGTTTTATCAAATAACATTATTACATATAAAGAACGAAGCCCAGGTGCCATCTAATTCCAATAGGCGGCACTTTATATGCGATTCCCTGCGTTTAGTTTGACGTCATGATTTTCTTCACGTGCCCAGTTGCACTCGCCCAGCGAGGGGATAGGTTAACCAGTGTACTGCGATATTACCTTGTAGATAATGTACCGGGACATATTTAAAGATCCAAGGTTCGCGCTTTCGTTGAAATAGTCTTGCGATTTATTGGTAATCGTTAACATTGTTTTTTTCTTCATCATTTTGAACATTAATAGCGTTTTAGCATGCCCCTAGCTGCCGTAGTGTGGACTCGAACTCATACGTGTTGATTTCGGGCACGCGACTTGCAGGTGTTGTCTGCGTCGATTAGTTGATAGACCAACGCATTTTTGTCAGGTATAGGGTGCTAAATTGTAATTACACGAGAATATATTCCTTTTCAGGAAAACTGTCCACAATTGTGCCGTTTGCCTACGGCCTTCGTGATCAAACTTAGACTCACCTATTGCATCGCGATTTATCCTACGTGTTTGTTTACCGCAGTAAAAAGGAAGTATTTCTTAATTCACACCACAAGATTCTTTAACCAATGGAATCTGCAGAACTAATACCGCCATGAATACATATTTTCACATTGTAGAAGGGCTGGACTATACGTGGCCTGGGAAGCACAAACAAGGCTTCTTACATTCTAATATTGACTTTGGAAACCTTGATAGCACCCTTCATATAAAATCTGTAGCAGGTAGGTTTTTTTTACATTTTTTGTCTCTCAAGTTACCATCAGTGATGCCGCAGCTGTAATGACATTTATACAACTATATACACATAAGCAGAAGTGGGCGTTATACTGAAACAGTGTCTTCTCTAATTCTTTGACTCGCTTGGTCAACTTTGGCTGAACTTGAAATCTTGACAATCAGAACAATTATTTACATCTTGCTCGCCGTATAGTATGTCTACATTAAAATCATTCTCTCCAATAGCATTAGCGGCGTGTGTGCTCACTTGCTAATGAGACATGTGGGGAGGTAAGGGACGGTTCATTTTTTACCAGGGGGGGTGGGCCGGGGGGATCAAGGGGGGGACTAAATTTTTTTCAAATGAGCTGGAGGGGGGACCAAAATTTTCGAATTTGGTTTTTAGGGGAGACCAAAATTTCTACATTCATTATTTTGCAAATCAAACATTTTATGTAATATGTATAAATAATCCCAATGAAGATTTTAAACCCTGATTCAGCTATAAACTTCAATAAACATCTGGGCAGCTTTATTTATCAATTTGCCTGTTCTTTATATCCATCAAGCAGTCATCTGTTATTACACAACTTGCCCATCAGGACTGGTAAGCTTAAGCTCAGTGCTTTAACCATGGTGTCATGTTAATAAACTAGTAGATAACGGGTAAGGATGGAATAACGGGTAAGGATGGAGACTGTGAATGAACATGCAGTCAAATGTTTACTTGTGTGACATCAACAATTACATCACCAACTAAAGTTAAGTCTGTGTGAATACACACCCAGGTGTATGTGTACATGTCCACTGTGCATTCGAGTATGAAAAACAATTGTTTAAACTATTAATTGTGGTTTGAACTATTATATAAATCATACATACTATAGAGTGCCAGAACGTGTAGTGGTGTGTTATAGGCCTGTTTTCAGGCCTTCAAGTGCCTCCTATATTTTCCTATATTTTTGAGTCATTCCTATATTTTCCTATATTTTACTCAAAATCTCCTATATTTTGACTTTTTCTCATGAAACCCTCACCAATGCTCTGAAATAAGTCAATTTGGCATGGCAAAATACATTTCAAAAAATATAAAAAACATTTAAATTTCTTTTTCTCGAACCAAGCAGCAGAACGGGTCTCCTCAACCACCACAACTATGAACGCATTCAGTGGAAATAATTTTATTAAACACCAAAAAAACTACCAAATTTGGAACATACAATGTAGTAGTGGCCTGTCTTACACTTCCTTATTTCCTATATTTTCCTATATTTTATTAAGAAAATTCCTATATTTCTCCTATATTTTGGCAAATTTCCTCCTATATTTTCGTTGTGAGCCACTTGCAGGCTTGTGTTTTGTTTGTGTTTTAAACCAGGAAGTCAAATGAAGTCAGGCAAATTCTTCAACATCGATGCGTGTTTATGCGAAACAAATGTGAAAATAGAACCATAAATCTATATACATTGTGTTAGATTTAGTTCCGGGAAAACGCGTAAAACGCATCTCCAGCAACCTGAAACCCCGGAGCTTCCGGGGCCTAGGCGGCCCTTGGACCCTCGCCTGTCAAGCTCTGAGGACCGCTTATTTTAGCTTTGTGTAACTGAATCGGTATCATACTGCTTCTAAATTATGTTCCATGATGTAAACGCCATCGGTTTTTTAAAATGTTTTTTCATGTGTTAAATATAATTAGAAAGTCAAATGGAATCAGGCATGAAGTATGATTTTTTCAATATCGATGCGTGCTCATAAATGCGAAACAAATGTGAAAATAGAACCGTAAATCTGCATACATTATGCTCGAATTTATTTACGGGAAAACGCATCTCCGGAGATCTTGGACTTCGGAGCTTCCGGGGCCTAGGCGGCCCCTGGACCCTCGCCTGTTGGGCTGTGAGGATTTCCTTGTATTATCTTTGTGTGAATAAATCGTATCGGTAGACATATTGAGTTCCCTTCAAAGAACTACATGTAAAAATCATTGTTTTGTATGTTTTAAATATAACTAGAAAGTAAAATGGATGCAGGCATGAGGTGCAATGTTTTCAATATCGATGCGTGACTTATAATTGCGGAAAAAATCGTGAAAATAGAACCATAAATTTGCATGCAATATGACAGGTTTTACTTCCGGGAAAAGGCTCAGAACGCATCTCCGGCGATCTGAGACCACGGAGCTTCCTGGGCCTAGGCGGCACCTGGACCCTTGCCAGTTGTGCTGTAATAGTGCCCCCCCCCCACTTATGTTCCCACGCCACTGCCACTGATCATATAACCATGTACTTGCATTAGCATCATCATCACACTAGATTTTCTTAGTTGCTCAAGTGTCCACATCTTGTATTTAGCCTGTACGTCATCATGAAATGATAGGACCTGAACATTTTGATTTTCGAGTAATTGGGGGGAGGGGGGGGGACCAAAAGTTTCCTTGTCTGCTCTTGGGGGGACCATAATATTTACACATTCAGTCTGGGGGGGGGGGGACCAAACATTTTTGTGGCCTACTGACCGGAATCCCCCCGGCCCCCCCCCCCTGGTAAAAAATGAACCGTCCCTAAAGGGAGCGATGGTTAGGGAATTAGTCGCATCATCAGCGTATGCTACATGTACGTTAACAATTAGTGGGGGGTTCTCGGTCAAACATATCGATAGAAGATGCCTCAAGAATGAAGGTCATCGGCACGAATCTGAATAAACCCCTCTTCTATTACAACACTCCCGCACTTGGCGTAGAATGGTGTTGAACTCCGACATCAATAGTCCCAGCTCTAGAGAAGTATAGTGAAAGGGTGGTTACCTCGCATTTTTTGCAACATGGTGATAGCCACAGGTCAAAGACATTGTTGTCCAAAATTCAAATTCAAAAAAGGCATCCCCAATTTTTTCTCGTTCTGAAAGTAATAGAGACTACCCTCTTAATTTTAAAAGACAGAACATTTGATCTTGTGGTCTCCTGGCTTGATCGAATCTCGGTTGTAACCAAGTGAGGCACGAAGAGAAAGAAGCGGATCGAACCGAATCCTCCTGAAATTCTCCACCAATGGTATTTTGTATCAATATCCGACCAAGCAATCTACCAGTCCTATGTGAGGCATTGTATCAGCGTAGCAAACGCTGAAATATTATTATTTGTTGTGTACTAATTTACCACTGCATGAGACATCTTTCATATCGAGTATAGCTCAAAAGGCCGGGATTGCGAAGCCAGCGAGGGTTTTTGACAAGGTATGAAAGGCGTTCCAGAGGTAAAATACCGTACATAAGAAATACCGATACGAAGGTTTTAAGCATAAATTATATTGAAATGGACAATAGAATTGTGTCTGGAAACCATTTTCGTTTTGGTGTGGCTGTAACGATCCGTTCCCGCCACAAAAACGGTCGTTGACGTATTCACTTTTGCAAGCGAGCTAGTGCATGCGACAGTTGCACACCATGGAAAAGGGTTATAAAGGGCTGTCTGATTTTCTATGTTGGTTTTTTGAAACGTATCTACCTCCTTTTTAAGCAACAAAGAAATAGTCTTAATGGGGTTGCAAAGCTGGAACATTTACGGTGATCTGAAATATCTCGCGCTCACCATCGTTACCGAAAATGGCCGTGCGGTCGACATGATGAGCGTTGTCCGAAAGACCGGATAATTTTTGTGGACAAAAAACAACAGAAGAAAATAAATTAAAGTATATAATAAATTCAATACGGACTAGGAGAGCGTTTTAGGTATAGACATCATTTGACATTCAGTTTCAAGACATGATATTGCGATAAAAATGTTCCTGTGTAATTTGGAGAGAGGCAATCACAAGCGTCTAGTCCGTCACTCATAGTGCAAGGCACTCACTCTATTCACGGACAGAGGATTTTTTCTGTAGAGTAGAAAATTCTGCTGCTGTCGAAAATTTTGTCCTATATTCTATAAAGGTTAGAATATTAGTCTGGTCATGATACACATGGACCACTGATCATCATGAACCATACCATTCGCTCGATAATCGGGTGTTGTCCAAATGTCAACTTTTTTCTATCTTATAACTTTTTAATCACTTGTAAATCCAGGCAAACGTTATTCTATAAATGCTAGTTATACAGGGTATTTCTGGGCTGTTCTGCGTGGAACCGTACCGCCACATATCGGAATTATGGTGAACACAGTCTTCATTATGGTGTTCTATTTCGGCCATTTTTGCGTCGCGCGTCGCAGGCGACGGGTAGGGCGATCGTAGCCCACGACGTCGCACGCGATGTCGCCCTTCCCGTCGGCGACGCGAAAATGACCGAAATAGAACACCATACTTCATCGATGTATCATATTATCATATGGCCTACATCTTCATCATAAAAAATATCTCTGGTGATTACAGCAAGGTACATGGATTACATGGATAATAATCTTTACATGGATAATCTCCTGAGATCCAGTTTTAAAATGTTCCAATGCAAAATGATGAACTGCCCCCAGATAACACATCCCTCAGTGATTACAGTATAGCTGGTCATCGCTTTGACTAATTATCTGATCTGAAATAATTATCTGATATGAACTAAAATAATGTTGGTCTCTTTTATGCGTAATCAGGGAAGATTTTAGCGTCAACGAAAACGTAACGTTTCAGTTACGGCCTCGTGGTCGCCAGTTTTAATTCCTCCATCATCCCCAGCTTGGATGGGTATGCAAATAGTCTCTAAATGATGAGTTATGAAATCGCGCGGTATCAGCTCTAAATTAAAGCATGTTAAAGCATCTAGATTGGATAATTTATCAAACGCCACTTTTAGTCTCAGAACCAGGCAACGTACCACATTGTCGAAACGATATGCGACCAAACATGTTATGGTATTAAGGCAGTTCAAGGAAACTGCTGTCAAAAGAATGTTCTCCGATATTGCGCCTTGTTCCCACAGTTGTGGGGCAATCTGATATATTTCTTAAGTCCTTCTCGTAACAAAATGCGCACATTATATCAATTTTACAGAGTATAGTATATGCAATAGTTGCTCAAACTCAACACCCATCATACAACAGAATGTTCCCGTCCATCTGTAGACAAATGACAAATCATTCAAAACAATCTATCATGTAAACTGTGATAAAAATATCGACTAGTTATTGAATTGCTGTAAGTATACCCCGCCAGGTAATTCCATATACCTGCAGGTATCTCATCGTTTCTCTATCACATGTCCATCCATCTAATGGCATTTAACCTACTCGTATTGCCCAGGTTTATACGATCAACGTACATACTCTTAAGACCGCAGTCGATAATTCGCGCTCAAAGAGACTAAACCTTCTTGTCACCGACTCTACACTGTCACTGATTATCACAAAATGATGCAGTTTGGTTTCTATATGCTCTTGTGCTGTGGAGTTTTTTATCAACTCGGTTCAAATTCTGTAGATGCTCAAAGACAAAAACTCCATGTTGGTGGAATATGTACATTGTCTAACCATTGGTTCATTCACGCCCGAGTTTTCCCCGATATTATCGGGATAGCGTTTGAAGACATCAACAATAACAGTGACATCCTCAATGATTATGAACTGGTCCTTGATATGGCAGATGATCAGGTACGTCTGATAGTTATTCATTCAATTATTTATTTATTAGAAATTTAAGACGTGTTTTACGCAACACTATGGCTTCCCTTCCTTCACATAACATGCTTAATAACATTGGTATTATCAGTAAACGATTTCTACTTCGCTGAAAATTATGGAAGCATCGGACAAAGCATCTGGCTCTCTGTCACAATGGTATTTTCAATTGATAATTCAGCGCCGTCCTTTGCTGAATGTTGCTATATCACATTTTAGATGAAACCAGCTTTGATTCTTTCTGCAACACAGGTTTAACTAAACTGTTACCACAGATAGAACCAAGTGATTCAAGTAAAATAGTATTTTCCGCCCATATTCCAGAACTGAATATATATGAAAAGCGTAATTCTTGAAGCTATATTGTGAAACTTTCATGGGATATTTTTGTTAAAGTATGCATTGAAAAGCGTTCATAATAATTTGACAACCTTATATCACGCAGGTAGCACGAATAAATCACCGTTTCACCCCATGCACCACACGTAATATACAAATGTGAAATAATTCCTTCAGTCGGATGTCTGAATTTTCAGTCGTTTGGCAAAATGCCCACACCAGTACCAGAAAAATATTGTTCCGCCATTTCGCCAAGTGAATAAAATGTCAGTGGTCAATTCTTTAATTCCCTGACCCCGTGTTATTGCTAACTCGATTGGTAACAATTTGGACAAAATGACAATTTTGATAAAACAGGTTGCAACATAGTTTATGTTGACAGTCTATATACTGTGCCTTGGACATTTCGATGGATTCATTCGTGATGTATGCATAAATAGTCAGTAATTGGTCGATCATCATATCCAGACGGTCAGGTTATGTGGATTGCTACAAAAAAAACGAATGCGAAATTAAACGTTCAAACAAGATAAATAGTCTTCAGGTGATATGTAACCAACACACATTAACGCAATAATTCCGGGAAACTAGTGACTGGGACCAATTAGCAGAGTAGCACTCAATGCGACACTCTCCCATGAGGATTCCACTGATATCCTGGAAGCGACTTAATCATACAGTCTCTCAATTCCATTCGACAAAATGGAATATTCGAGCATTTGACCAAAGCAGAAATGCGACACATATTGTCAAAGGATTGGTAGGTTTGGGCGTTTACTAAGTGACTAATTTGACTGTAACATGTAGATGACTTCTCTGCTTTGATGCTGTGGATGATAGATCCACCTTCCTCATTTGAACATCGCATTATGATACGTATATATGAAAGCGTACCTGAGATACAACACATATCACGAATCGTTAGATTCTTGGCATGTGCTTTAGAATAGGTTAACCAGAAGACTATTCTGTGAAGTCATGTGACTCTGTCAGTATGTCGGCACCTCTTCCCACTTCCCTTATATGTGTTGTAATTTTTTCCTGTATATGGCGAGATTCTGCTGGTGGACGTTTCGTCCCCGAGGCCCGCCCCCTGTACAGACCTTTTTGTCTTTGATATATGTTGGCACTTGTGGGAAGTTGATGCTGGGTCGATATCGGGCATTACAGACTAGTCTTTTGTGTTAAATGCCGTCATTTACATCTGACGACGATACAGCTCACCAATCTCCAATGTACGAGTTGTCACAGCGAAACAGCTCACCAATTACCAGTATACGAGTTATCAGAGCATTTCCATCATAGCTCTCTAGATTTGTATCTAATACCGCTTATGCCGGTGCTAGGGGCCGTGTGGTCATATCATCCATGTTGCCACATGAACAGGTACAATAAAAGCGTCCCTGAGATACAACACATATCACGAATCGTTAGATTCTTGGTATGTGCTTTAGAATAGGTTAACCAGAAGACTATTCTGTGAAGTCAGGTGACGCAGTCAGTATGTCGGCACCTCTTCCCACTTCCCTTATATGTGTTGTAATTTTTTTCTGTATATGGCGAGATTCTGTTGGTGGACGTTTCGTCCCCGAGGCCCGCCCCCTGTACAGACCTTTTGGTCTTTGATATATGTTGGCATTTGTGGGAAGTTGATGCTGGGTCGACATCGGGCCTTACATACTAGTCTTTTGTGTTAAATGCCGTCATTTCATCTGACGACGATACAGCTCACCAATCCCCAGTGTACGAGTTGTCACAGCGAAACAGCTCACCAATTACCAATATACGAGTTGTCAGAGCATTTCCATCATAGCTCTCTAGATTTGTATCTAATACCGCTTATGCCGGTGCTGGGGGCCGTGTGGTCATATCATCCAAGTTACCACATGAACAGGTACAATAAAAGCGTACCTGAGATACAACACATATCACGAATCGTTAGATTCTTGGCATGTGCTTTAGAATAGGTTAACCAGAGGACTATTCTGTGAAGTCATGTGACGCAGTCAGTATGTCGGCACCTCTTCCCACTTCCCTTATATGTGTTGTAATTTTTTCCTGCATATGGCGATATTCTGCTGGTGGACGTTTCGTCCCCGAGGCCCGCCCCCTGTACAGACCTTTTGGTCTTTGATATATGTTGGCACTTGTGGGAAGTTGATGCTGGGTCGACATCGGGCATTACAGACTAGACTTTTGTGTTAAATGCCGTCATTTACATCTGACGACGATACAGCTCACCAATCTCCAATGTACGAGTTGTCACAGCGAAACAGCTCACCAATTACCAGTATACGAGTTGTCAGAGCATTTCCATCATAGCTCTCTAGATTTGTATCTAATACCGCTTATGCCGGTGCTAGGGGCCGTGTGGTCATATCATCCAAGTTGCCACATGAACAGGTACAATAAAAGCGTACCTGAGATACAACACATATCACGAATCGTTAGATTCTTGGTATGTGCTTTAGAATAGGTTAACCAGAAGACTATTCTGTGAAGTCATGTGACGCAGTCAGTATGTCGGCACCTCTTCCCACTTCCCTTATATGTGTTGTAATTTTTTCCTGTATATGGCGAGATTCTGCTGGTGGACGTTTCGTCCCCGAGGCCCGCCCCTGTACAGACCTTTTGGTCTTTGATATATGTTGGCATTTGTGGGAAGTTGATGCTGGGTCGACATCGGGCCTTACAGACTAGTCTTTTGTGTTAATTGCCGTCATTTACATCTGACGACGATACAGCCCACCAATCGCCAATGTACGAGTTGTCACAGCGAAACAGCTCACCAATTACCAGTATACGAGTTGTCAGAGCATTTCCATCATAGCTCTCTAGATTTGTATCTACTACCGCTTATGCCGGTGCTGGGGGCCGTGTGGTCATATCATCCAAGTTGCCACATGAACAGGTACAATAAAAGCGTACCTGAGATACAACACATATCACGAATCGTTAGGTTCTTGGTATGTGCTTTAGAATAGGTTAACCAGAAGACTATTCTGTGAAGTCATGTGACGCAGTCAGTATGTCGGCACCTCTTCCCACTTCCCTTATATGTGTTGTAATTTCAATCATAGCTCTCTATATTTGTATCTAATAACGCTTATGCCGGTGCTAGGGGTCGTGTGGTCATGTCACCCAAGTTGCCACATGAACATGTACAATAAAAGCGTACCTGAGATACAACACATATCACGAATCGTCAGATTCTTGGTATGTGCTTTAGAATAGGTTAACCAGAAGACTATACTGTGAAGTCATGTACAGACCTTTTGGTCTTTGATATATGTTGGCATTTGTGGGAAGTTGATGCTACAGCTCACCAATCCCCATTGTACGAGTTGTCACAGCGACACAGCTCACCAATTACCAATATACGAGTTCTCAGGGCATTTCCATCATAGCTCTCTATGTTTGTATCTAATACCGCTTATGCTGGTGCTAGGGGCCGTGTGGTCATGTCATCCAAGTTACCACATGAACAGTTACAATAAAAGCGTACCTGAGATACAACACATATCACGAATCGTTAGATTCTTGGTATGTGCTTTAGAATAGGTTAACTAGAAGACTATACTGTGAAGCCATGTGACTGTCAGTATGACGGCACCTCTTCCCACTTCCCTTATATGTGTTGTAACTTTAACCCTACCTGGCCTGGGGGTCCATTATGGCCCCCCTATCAAACTGTCTGCGCTATCTCCGCAACGACAGAAAATGGGGAGCTGAAACTCCTTGACTTTATAGTTTATCATATTGGGGTCATTTTGAGCCTAATTGCATAACCCCGTAAGCAAAGAATCATGGGTAAATTCAAGATAGCGGCCACCAGGGGTACCAAAAAAGTGATGTTTTTTGTCATATTTCTTCAAAATTTCTGCTTTTCCACGTTGAAAATTGGGCAAAAATTATTTTATTTCACATCACATTAATATTTACTAATTTATCATGCAGTTTTTGCGGAGAAATTGCATAAATAAAAAATCGGAAAATCCGACCGAAAAATCGACCAAAAAATGGCGTTTTTGGAAATGACGTCACTGTGACGTCATCAAAGCGGCCATCTTGGATTATTTTACATTTTCTAGTACAGCTTGACCCAAAAGTATAGTGTGGTGAGTTTTAGCCCCCTACCTCAAGGGATAAGAAAAATAATTAGGGGGGCATTTCGCCCTCCCCACAAGGCTTGGACAGGTTCCAAAAAGCCCAGGCCAGATAGGGTTAAGGGAGTAGAGGACGTTCATTTTCCTGCTTTTATGGGGCAACAACATGGTGATTTGTCGAATTTTTGAAAACGAGCTGAATTTCCTAACAAAAGTACCCAGACATCTCGAAATGGGATATCAATCCACAAACGACACAACAGAACCATTTATGCGTTTTACTGGTTATTCGATAGTGTGATAGGACTGACCAAAATGTTGGCATTTTAGATTCAACGGTTGGAAGCTGCAAAGTGCTCCCGAGGTTGAAAATTATGCCTCTGACATCCCCCAAAATTCACTCTTAGTCAATTTCAATAAAAGGAAACTTGTAAATGACTGATAAATGGATCTCCAATAATGTTCCCTATCCCCACTCAGATTTCCCGCCCCCACCCCCTCCTGGAAATAGGAGCGATAAGTCTTAGTTTATCTGTTATACTGCTAATATTTTCTAAGAAAGTATGGTGTCCCCTAGTTTTTATCACATATCCATATCCATAGCAAAATGGGAAAAATTTGATCTTGGGAAATTTGATTTATTGAGCATCAAGCAAGAATTTTTTTTTAATTTTGCTGTGTATTCAGTGTTATGGCTTTTAAGTGGTATACATTCATTTGGCTGCCATATTTTTTTTAGTGAGCAGGGTGACCCCCCATTTTTTTCGTGGATCATCTTCTCTTAACCCGATGAAAAAATAGTGAAATTTAAAAAAACATTCAACCTCTAGAAATTAACTTCCTCTACTGCCTTAACACTTGTGCCTGTTAAATTCTGTTAACCCTGCGTATATCTGGAACGTCTTAGCATGGTTGTGTGAAATCTACACGCGACAACTTGACAAGCACAGAAGTTAATTTTGGAGGTTCTGATATACAAGACGGATAGTCAACACTATTTTTCAACATTTCATTCTAATCTCTGTTGATGATCATTTTAAGTGGTGCTATAGAATAGGAGGTATGTTTTCATAGGTGTACACAATGGTTACATGACGCACAGTTAGAATGGGGCTTTTTATCAATTTTAGGGCACAGGTTTTCCATTGCTCAATCTAACTGCACCATCGCATAGCGCTATAGCTCTATTGATTTGTACTATCTCTCCTTTGCCCCTCCCCCTAGATTGCGCAATCCCTCGGCGCATTATACCATCACTCCATTACGTAGCATTAGCCAGCATTTATCAGGCGATGAGACCATTATACCTCTCGGTCATCATACAAATATTAATTGCATATAAGAGGTATACATATCTAGTATAGTAGCGTTCGGTTGATACTGCGGAAAAGTTGATTTAACCCTACCTGGCCGGTGGGGGGGGGGGCGAAATGGACCCCCTACAAAACTTTCTGCGCTATCTCCGAAACGACAAAACATAGAGAGCTGAAACTCCGTGACTTTATAGTTTTTCATATTGGGGTCATTTTGAGTGTATTTGCACAACCCCCGATCAGAGGATGGGTAAATTCAAATATGACAAAAAAAATCGACCAAAAAATGCCGTTTTTGAAAACGACGTCACTGTGACGTCATCAAAGCAGCCATATTGGATTTTTTACATTTTCTGGTAGAGCTTGACCCAAGAGTATAGTGTGGTAAGTTTCAGCTCCCTAGCTCAAGGGGTAAGAAAAATAGTTAGGGGAGCCATTTCGCCCCCCCCCCCCCCTCCGCCCAGGCCGCGACAGGTTCCAAAAAGCCCAGCCCAGATAGGGTTAAATTAACATCATAAAAATATTGCGAAACTACCAAGCGCTTCATTCCGAGTATAATCCATTGGGGATGCAGGATATGTCTCTATACGTTTTGTTTATATTATGTGTATAACTTTTCTTCACACTGAGCCTTATGTGGCCAAATTTAGCTTTATGTTTTTTTATATCCTATTCGATTTAATGAGAGAGAGAGAAATAGAGAGAGAATTTAATGTGGCGTTCAGCAACATCCATTTATATAACCGATTCAACGCAACATTAAAAGGGTGGTGGAAAACGATGTTGGCGTTCTGACGAGAAGTCGTATGTGCCGGAAGACTAATATACTGACTGTATATTTTTAAAACCTTAGCTAGAACCAAAAGTGATCTCTGTTATGATGTGTATCCAAGCCACGCTTTTATTGTGTGTGGTCATGTGAACATTTTGAATGAAATGACCACATGGCCCCTAGTACCGGCTTGAGCCGTCTTCTTTGCGAAGCCATGGAGTTCAGATGAATAATCACACGAAAGACATCATTGAGATAAATTTCAACGTTCGAAACGATTCGGAAATCCATTCTGATGGAACAAGACGATTGTTGGTGATAAGGATTTACAAGGGAACACTGTCTTATCTTGCTGGCATTTCCCTTTTTGTCAAACCTGGGATTGAATAGGGATTATTCTTAACCAGTTTCGACAGAAAATCGTGCTTTTGTGATAGCGAGATCACTTCCTGGAAGGAAGTTTTGCGAGGCAAGAATGATTATCAACTCATCAGCGAGCTTATCTTCTTTGATATCAGCCGGAAATCGGACGTTTCTATAAAACATAGCAGAGAAGAGGACGTAATTGATAGTATGAAATGACGACCACCATTCATAAAGCATTACCCGCTGGCAGATATATATGTTTACTTGAAATCTCGTGGAACTTTTGCTTTGCTGGCAATTTACATGTGTGGAATGTGTTCAGTTATTAAAGCTGTTTGAGATCTAACTAGTGAAGCATGTCGGCGAATATTCACAAGTCTCAGTTCTGTGTACCAACACATTTCCTTGGGTATAATAAGTGTTGCATGATGACTACCGTCCGCGTTGATAGAAATTCTTGCGAATTTATTCTTGATTTATCCAGTAAATATCTTTAGATTATCAAATAAATGCGTAGTTGGATTTGATAGTCGATCACATTTGATAGTTGATAGTATGAATAGAGTATACATATATGTATGTGAATGTTCCTATAGACGATCGTACATAATTACATAGATATATAATTAATAATTTGTAATTTTTACAGAACACAGTGGAGAAGTATTCATACAGCAATGCCCGTTGTATTTAAATATACATTTAAGGCTAACATTATTGCTTTGAATTCACAATATCGAATAGTGTCAAGCCGTGAAAACAAACAGAAAATGTCCAAAACCATGACCAATCGTTGTATGGCAACACTGCACCACTGTTATTAAACTTCGTTTATCAAGTATATATATATATATATAGAGAAAAACACTACACATAATGTAGAATATGAGCTAAAACTGTATATTATACTGCTAAACCGGTATCGTGGATTTCACCCACTTTTCAATAGCATGATACACGTTTGTAATATTGATACAATACGAATGTACAAAGTTTATATATACAAACAGATGCATGTCCGTTGGACAAGTCTAAACAAGTTTTTACAAGTTTACAGGAGATCTCGAAAAAGTTACGATGAATACAATAAGTAATTACAGTAGGCCTTGTGTTCGTCATAGTCGGTGTGTGGTATAATCTCCAACGGCTTATTTACCTGCTCAGACAGGCCGTTCAATGCTATACAATTACGTCTGCTCCCACTTCAATAACTTGACTGACACTGGCGTTAATTAACTAGTCTGTTATAATAATTCTAGTATAACAATTCAACAGTTTAATTCACATCGGAATTTGCTAATAAAGTATTGTTCCATCGTCTGTCGCCTGATGTTGTCATCAGTTTTCACTTTGTAAAAGGGGAAAATACTGAATTTAGTTTCAAGATGACCAGCACAATCGGCTATGTGTTTACTGACTTTTAAGTGTCTTAATGCAGGCGTATTAATTTGTTGACGATGGACCCTAACTCTATTTCTCAGCAAATCCCCAGTTTCACCGATATACGTTTTGTCACATCCATTGCAAGAAATGACATACAACAAATTTTGCGAGCTGCAGTTCATGTCACTGTTAACTTTGAAATTAGTACCAGTGTGACGAAACAAAAACGACTGTCTTACTTGTATATTTTTGCAACATTTACACCTGTTGTTGCCACATCTTGACACAGAAAAAGCATTACTTTTTGATGTGAACTTAGCAGAGGTGAGTAATTGTTTCAGGTTTGGTGCCTGTCGCTTTCCATTTATTACTTTAATCCCACCAAAACACTTTTTCATTCGTTCATTCGATTCGAGCACCTTGAAACGGTCCTTAATTATTGGGAAAAAGTTTTCATTATTTGGATTATAAGTGTTGATGAAAGTAAGTAATCCCTGGCTAGGTGATTCCTTGGTAGATTTTCTCAATTCATTAATATTAATATCAAGCGCTTTCTTGATTCCCACATTAATAACACCTTCTGGATAATTTCTAGCTGTCAAGAAAATCTTGAGTTCACCTAACCGTTTGACACGCAGATCAGCGTCAGTGACAATGGTACAAATTCTCCTCGCAAGTGTAAAAGGAACCTGATTTTTTGTATGTCGAGGATGACATGAGTTATATGACAGGTACTGTTTGGTGTCAGTTGCCTTATAGAAAATATCTGTGATGATT